>JASDQU010505595.1:36497-47754 GCA_032191745.1 Picea mariana | reverse complement strand
ATGTTCATCCTGGTTGTTTACTCGTATATGCGCACACACACACTTCAAAAAAAAATTTGCACCTATCACTAGAATGGTTGTCGTAATGAGGCGGTTCGTTACAAACAGAGCCCTGTTTTTGACCCCGCCACCCTAAGAACCCGTGATCCAGAAACTGTCAATGGTCTATAAAATGTCAGCCAACCCGCAAGTCCGCTTGTCTATTTGTATATCGTGGAACTGTGTGTGCTATTTGTAGAACATCGTACAATAGAGGCATTTTTTTTGAGCCTGCCCACCCGAGAACCCACGATCCCAAAAGTGGAAAAGTATGGAATGACATATCTGAGCATGCTCTATAAAATCTCATGTCCATACTTTATGAAGGTACATTTTTTGTTTTGCCTCACTTCTACAGATACTGATCTGGTAACCACAGAGTTGGTGTTGCACATGAATTATGAAATATGCACTGGGAGTCAGACCGACCCCTTTGATTTGATTAGCTAAACAATTCTGAATCATGTAGTTTCAACATTGAACACTCAACAATTTCACCATGCACTTTCAGACTTGGCCATTCCTCCTTGCTTGCTCTTCCCTGTGCCTGTCACCTTTGTATGTGTGCATAATAAGAAATAGTGTATATATATATATATATATATATATATATATATATATGTCTTCTTTATAAATATTTAATGCTAACAAGTCGTCGTGCAGGCACCGTCTAAGTTGTCATTTATGCGTGCAAGGCTCGAGAAGTTCTTCCATCATTGCAATTTTTGCGAAGGCTTTTCTTATCCCTTCCTAGTCTTAATTTCAAACGCAATGGAATGTCATTCGCACGCCGCCAACTTGCTTCCTTCATGAAAACTCGAATCTCTTCCCAGCCTTAATTTCAAATACCATGGAATATCATTCGCACGCCACCAGCTTGGTTGTTCACGACACCTCCAATCCTTAAATGTTCTTCACCATAACAACCACCTTCGCACTTCTATGTATGATAATAATTAAGCTTTACTTCTAATAGGTCATCATACATCACACATAGATATTGTCATTAATGAGGAGATTTTCCATTCGCACACATTGAAGAAATGTTTCCGGGGAGTTATATTGTCCCCTGCATTTCTTCATTTCAAGCAGCGTCTGGAGCAAACCAACGTTTCCATAAAGTACTGGCACTATCTCTACAATAGATTTGTAGAGATATAGTGAACATATTCCTCCTAAGCTTCCCATGCAAAAGAAGGAAAAAAGATTTGTAGGGGAGGCGGAGCAGCCCAAAATTTACAGTGAAAAGATGGATCTTGACACTGATCTGGAAAGCATATTCTGCAACCTTAATCAGTTCAAAGACGCAATTCAGCATGCCTGCTCAATGGACATGGTTGATACCCTAATTTTTTACGAAGATGATTCCTTCGTATTCCAGAGTGTTGTTTTTGAATCCGAATAAAAAAAATTAATCATTGAAAAAAGAGATGTAAAAAATAAGACAAAAAAAACATCGTTCAGAACTTGACCTTGCCAATATGCAGGCGTCCAAAATATCTCAAATTCACATGGAAACCGGAGATGCTCTTCATGATTTCGTTGGAGTCATTGAAGCCGAAAATGCCAGGCTAGATAACAAGATTAAGCAATTAGAGGAAGCTTTGTTTCCTATGCCATTGCATCAAAGTTCTTTGGGAATAGCCATGCTTGCTACTACGTGCACCCTTGCAACAAATCTAAAAGGGTCCTCCAGCTTCCTCACATCCTGTAGAGGATATGTCGAGAAAAATATCATCAAAAGAATGGAA
Organism: Picea mariana; assembly: GCA_032191745.1. NCBI lineage: Eukaryota > Viridiplantae > Streptophyta > Pinopsida > Pinales > Pinaceae > Picea > Picea mariana. The sequence goes on along the minus strand of JASDQU010505595.1, from coordinate 45,964 downwards.
CTGATTGCTAAGGCCTGAGAAACATCACATAATATGGATTCCCTAGGAAGCAGGGAACATAACTTGCTCCTACTTCTGCAGACGGATTTAAAAAATGAAGAAACTTTCTATGTGCACACGGTCATCCCTTTTGCCTTTCATGTCAACAACATGCTAGAGACGAGAAGAAGACAAAATGATCTCCCTTCCGATAAATGACTCACTCAATTAGAAGCATGCTGGAAAGAGAAAGTGAAGAACCTGTATCTCAATGTCCAATCATGTGAACAAACAATATCAAAGAAAGAAGCATTATTCACAAAGCTCACCAAAATAGACTTAGTAGGAAAGAAAAACGCCTTCCAGGACCCCATCTTAATCCTCAACTCGCCAGTGTCAACCAAGCAAGCTTTCAATAAACAACTTCATAATTTGAAGGCTTTGTCTTTAGAAAATTTTTACAGGATTCTTGAATATCACGAAGAAGAGGTGGACAACTGGCTAGTCTAGTATTCAATACAGAATGGAGACATTGATGAAACTCTGTATAAACTTTCAATTTATCTAAGCGAATTAGAAAATGAAGTTTTTATCATTCAAATCCACAATGACATCAACGTCGCCCCCTTGAGAAGCTATATTGAAGAGAACTTGAAGTGGATCACCGACCAAATCCACCAGGGAAATGCATAGTTCTTTCTTTATCAATCCAGTTATTCCAACTTTTTCGCGTAGAAATCTATAGCCAAAAAATGATCTTCCCATTTCTACTTTTCAGGTATTACAATCTACCGTGTCCAACTTCTTTCCACAATCCTATTTCTTGTACATATTTTTGTTATGGTCCGCGGGAGCCCCAATCCTAGTCTATATGGAAAATGCATTTGCATTTCCAGGGATATGTAACAAACTATTATTTTTTTCATATATTCCAAATAAAACTATTATTTTGTCTTCTTATATATTTATGTGTTCCTAGATTTTTATCTTCAACTATGCTGAGTGTGAAGTCATTTTGTTTATTTTATCTCAATTCTCTTTTTTTCCTATGCATATTTTCTCCGCCCTGGTCATTTTCAAAATAAAGTATGAAATAAATCACTGGCTCAAATTTGAAATATCATATTTCATATATATATATATATATATATGTTTCTTTAAATTTCCAGGAATATGTAACACATTTCATTATTTTTTATATAAATGTCACAAAATTGTGTTCACTACTTTTTTTGTACTCAAACGTGTAGAGAGTGTGTCATTTCTTGCATCTTGACCACCTGTCCTTCATACTTTTGCCACAAAGGCCCTTAAAATTAAAATACTCCGCAAGTCCGCTTATCAATTTGTATATCACAAAACTGTGGGTGCTCTTTGTAGGCCATGGAACAACAAATGCCCAATTTTCAGTCCAGCAGCTCCACAACCTGCGATCCAAAAACTGCATCAGTATCGAATCATGGCTCCATGCAAATATGGAATGAGGGCTCTGTGCATGCTGTATAAAATCTCATCCCCATAATTTATAAAAGTACATATTTCGTATGTATAAAAGTGAATATCTACTTTAAAAAATTGCATATTTTCTATGTATAATTTATGGTCTCCAGAAACCTAAAAATTGATACATTTCAATTTCTTGTATCCACGAGCCACTGTTTTAAAGAAAACTAATTCGGGAATGCTATTTATTTGGTCCTTTTGTCCACTGCCCTATGTAACAGACATTGGCACTATATTTTTTGTGCTTTTGTCCACCACCGTATGTAAAACCTATGTAAAGAAAACTAATTTGCCAATGCTAAATTTTTGGGACACGAGCCCCTTAAAATTCAAATAGTCCACAGGTCCCATTGTCAATTTGTATATCACGAAACAATAGAAGCCTGATTTTCAGGTCCCCAGCCCGAGAACCCGCGATCCAAAAAATGGCTAAGTATGGAATGAGGGTTCCGTCCATGCTCTAATTCGGGAATGCTATTTTTTTCTCTACTTTTATGTCTTCCTAGTTTTTTATAGAGAGTATGTATAGATAGTTACGTATTTGATATGTATAGTTTATGGTCTCCAAGAACCTATAATTTCATAAATTTCAATTTCTTGTGTGAATGAGTCCCTGTTTTAATGAAAACTAATTCGGGAATGTTATTTATTTGCTCCTTTTGTCGACCGCCCTGTGTAACATACATTGGTGCTATACTTTTTGTCCTTGTTTCCACTAGCGTATGTAAAACCTACGTAAACAAAACTAATTCGCGAATGCTAATTTTTTTTAACACGAGCCCCTTAAAATTCAAATACTCAGCAAGTTCGATTGTCAATTTATATATCGCGGAACTGGCGGTGCTATTTGTAGGACACAAAACAACAAAAACCCGCTTTTCAGGTTCCCAACTCGAGAACCCGCAATCCAAAAACTGTCTAAGTCAAGAACCCGCTCTTTTAAAGAAAACTAATTCGAGAACGATATTTTTTTTCATACTTATGTTCACCAGCCTATGTAACAGACGTCAGTACTAATTTGTTTTTCTTTTTTTGTCCACCAGCATATGTAAAAAGGAAAACTATTTCAAGAATGCTAAACTTGTTTCAATTAATTATAAATAATTTTGTTGATAGAAAAATAAGTTATTGAGTTTATTATTTCAATTTGGTTATTTGACACGAGCCCCTTCAAATTCAAATACTCTGCAAGTCCGATTGTCAATATGTATATCGTGGAACTCTAGGTGCTATTTGTAAGACAAGGAACAATAAAAGCCCGCTTTTCAGGTCCCCAGCCTGAGAACCCACCATCCAAAAACTAGCTAAGTCAAGAACCCACTCTTTTAAAGAAAACTAATTCGAGAACGCTATTTTTTTCATACTTATGTTCACCAGCCTATGTAATAGACCTCAGTACTATTTTTTTTTCCTTTTTTGTCCACTAGGATATGTAAAAAGGAAACGTAATTCGGGAATGCTAAACTTGTTTTAATTAATTATACATCATTTTATTGATAGAAAAATAAGTTATTGAGTTTATTATTTCAATTTGGTTATTCGACACAAGTCCCTTAAAATTCAAATACTCCGCAAGTCCGATTGTCAATATGTATATCATGGAACTCTAGGTGCTATTTGTAGACCACGAAACAAAAGAAGCCCAATTTTCAGTCCGCCAGTCCCAGAACCCGTGATCCAAATATTCAAATAGTCCACAAAGCAGTTTGTCAATTTGTATATCGCGGAACCCGCAGAACAACAGAGCCCCAATTTCTAGTCGGCAACCCCGATAACCCACAATGAAGCTTTCGTGCATGCTCTATATATCTACTTAATAAAATTACATATTTCATTTTTGTAGGCCACGGAACAACAAAAGCGCAATTTTCAACCCGCCAGCCCGAGAACCCGTGATCCAAAAACTAGCTAAGTCAAGAACCCGCGATCCAAAAACTAGATAAGTCAAGAACTCACTCTTTTAAAGAATACTAATTCAGGAACACTACTTTTTTCATACTTATGTTCACCAGCCTATGTAAAAGACGTCAGTACTATTTTTCTTTCTTTTTTTGTCCACCAGCATGTGTAAAAAGGACAACTAATTCGAGAATGCTAAACTTGTTTTAATTAATTATAAATGATTTTATTGATAGAAAAATAAATTATTGAGTTTTTTATTTCAATTTCGTTATTCGACACGAGCCCCTTCAAATTCAAATACTCCGCAACTCTGATTGTCAATATGTATATCACGTAACTCTAGGTGTTATTTGTAGACCACAGAACAACAAAAGCCCAAATTTCAGCTAGCCAGTTCGAGAACCAGCGATCCAAAAATTCAAATAGTCCACAAAACAGCTTGTCAATTTGTATATCACGAAACTCGCAGAACAACAGAAGCCCAATTTTCAGCCCGCAACCATGACAACCCGGAATGATTCTTCTGTGCATTCTCTATATATCTACTTAATCAAATTACTTTTTTTATTTTTGTAGGCCACAGAACAATAGAAGCCCGATTTTCAGCCCGCCAGCTCGAGAACCCGTGATCCAAAAATTTGAATAGTGCGCAAGACCACTTGTCAATTTGTATATCCTGGAACTCTCAGTGCTATTTGTAGGCCACAGAACAATAGATCCCTAGTCTGAGAACCCACGATCGAAAAAACTAGCTAAGTCAAGAATTAATTATAAATGATTTTATTGATAGAAAAATAAGTCATTGAGTTTATTATTTCAATTTGGTTATTCGACATGAGCCGCTTCAAATTCAAGTACTCCGCATCTCTGATTGTCAATACATATATCGCGGAAATCTAGGTGTTATTTGTAGACCACGGAACAACATAAGCCCAATTTTCAGGTAACAGACATTACCATTATTTTTCCTGGTTTTTGCCCACGTACCCATGTGCTTCAACTTCCTGCCCATGTGTCTCATGAATTTAACTTCAGCTCGCTCGAGGTAGGGCGCCATTACTCTCACTGCGCCCTGCTCTGCCTTCACATCCTTTCGACAAACCTCCCTGGGCCTTTACTCTGCATGTGCGACCATTTATGGAACCTCACCAACTCCCCCTCCTATTTCAATTGCTCTAGCGGCTCCAGATGGCTCATTCTTTCCACATTTTTCTTATCGGAGCTTGGCTTCTTGCCCAGCCTTTCCCTGCTCTTCTTTTGTCCTCTCCTACTATGTTGTTAGCGCATTTTCTCTCTCCCACTGTCCTGGAGATACACCGACTACGAGGGAAGTCGAAATGCGGGTCAGCCTGCTAGCTAAACCGGCCCCGCCTAGTCCTCCGTCCCCTGCCTGCTCCCTCACTGTTATCCTCCTCCTCTTCTGCCACCTCATCCTCATCCCTGGCGTAGTCCACTCAAATTCCTGCTTCTCTCCCACCCCTTGCTGCGTCCCTTGCCAACGAAATGGAGGTGCTGGACCGTTCAGGGGCCTCACTCAACTACAACCCAGGACCTTTGCACAATTCAACATCTGTTTCACACCCAAGCCCTTTGGCTCCTCCCAACTCTCCGACCACCCAGTTGCTTCAAGACCAGCCTCACGATGGCCAATTTTAGATGGATGGTTCGGAAGCCAGTCAAATATCATGACGACAACTGCAATCTCGAGCCAATTCCAATACTGACCCAAAATGCAAGTGGAAAACAGGCCTTGCACTAGTGCAGAGTCTGGTATTTGACCTGCGTCGGGACATGGACAACCTCCGGTTTTGCCTAGAGACCCTGGACACCAAAGCCTCTCAAATCCTTCAGTTGCTCTTCGCATTACAGAGCACTCATCACCTCCCACTAGAGGCAGGCCAAGCAACAACATCCCAACCAACAACAACCTCTGCACTAGTGTTGGAACTGCAAACTTTGGTCCACGCAGAGGCTCCCATCGTGACTGGAGGAGGCCCAGAAGGAAGAGAACATGCCATCACAGACTGAGGACACCATGCAACTGCACCGAACACCAGTCAACGAGGAGCCTCCTCCTCCCGGAGACACAACATTTGGCACCTTCAGCATGGCCGCGTTGCCACACTACAACCCATACCGGTGATCTGTCTCTTGTTTTTCTCTCTTGTTTTGTCATGTGCATGCCGACCTTTCATGCATTTTTCCATGGTTATTGTAGTTATGTTGTCTACACTTTCCACAATTGTAATGACCACCCTTATGGGCCAGACTTTTGAACTCTTTTTGTGTCAGTAATAGTCTACACTTTAGTTATGAAGCGGTTCGACTGGATGAGTTGGTTTACCCTCAGGGAAACTCAAAATTTACAACTTGACACCATGGAAATTCTCTGTAGCCCTTCATTTTGACAGACTTTTATACAATCTTACTTATAATTTTTTTTTATTGAATACAATTTAAATAACTGTGTATACTATTTATTAAATAGAACATGTTATAGTGTTACATAAATTACTATAAATCTTCATACAATGTTACAATATTCTATAAATTGTTGAGTCTCATGTATATGACGAAATTGTTGGGTGCAAAATATATATGACCGAAGTGTTTGGTGCAAAATGTATATCACTCAACACACTGGACGTCGTGAACCCGCGACTCCATATTTGTTCGGTGCATTTCTATAAATTATTGTCTCATGTATATGACTGAATTGTTCAGTGCAAAATGTATATGACAGAAGTGTTGGGTGCAAAATGTATTTCACGGCACAAGGTGACTATAAAAAATTAAAAAAGTGAACACGCGACTTCGCCAACCCCCGACTCTGTAATTGCTGGGTTACATTGCTTATGCATTAAATATTTCATATACTATCAAACTTAGATCCTATGAACCTTCCTTCATGTACCAGACATTAATATTTTTTGATAACTTTCAAATAAAACTAATTCACGAATACTAAATTCTGCATGAATACCACATGTATTGCAACTTGCGGCCCACACATTTACTCCCCTTCCAACCTGGCAGGGACTACACTACCATGCAACACTTGTTAACAATGAGATCTGTCCAATTCTACTTCAACTTTTAAAGACATGAATAATTACTATCACTTCTCTTTTACTTTTAGATTATGTAGTCTAAATGTTCTAAGTTTTTTTACCTTTTGCTACTACCACAACAATCCAACAATGCTATGAAAAATGACTAATCATGTACATCTATTTAGCTTGCTGATTAAAGTAAAATGGGATTCTTATAAGAACTATATTGTTAGCCAAAGAGGAATATTTTGTTTTTGTCTAGTAATTATATTCTGCTAACTATATTTGTTTTCTAGTGTTGATACACTGTCTAACAAAATTGATATGTTGTCTATGATATCACTGTCTAGTAATTATGATATTGTTGTCTATCATACATATGATATTGTTGTCTATAAAATTTATGATAATGTTGTCTATCATATATATGATAATGTTGTCTATATATTGAATATCGTTGAGTTTAATTATGATATTCAAATCGTTGAGTTTAATTATGATATTCAAAATCGCTAAGTTTAATTATGATATTCAATAATGTTTTCGTATATATTGTTGTCTATATATTGAATATCGWTGAGTTTAATKATGATATTCAAAATMGYTGAGTTTAATTRTGATATTCAATAATGTTGTCATATATATTGTTGTCTATATATTGAATATCGTTGAGTTTAACGATGATATTCAAAATTGTTGAGTTTAATTATGATATTCAAAATCGTTGAGTTTAATTATGATATTCAATAATGTTGTCATATATATTGTTGTCTATATATTGAATATCGTTGAGTTTAATGATGATATTCAAAATCGCTGAGTTTAATTATGATATTCAATAATGTTGTCATATATATTGTTGTCTATATATTGAATATCGTTGAGTTTAATGATGATATTCAAAATCATTGAGTTGAATTATGATATTCAAAATCGTTGAGTATAATTATGATATTCAATAATGTTGTCATATATATTGAATATCACTGAGTTTAATGATGATAATCAAAATCATTGTTCAATAATGCTACCAATAGAATCACTTCCTAGAAATGGCATCGTTGTCCAGCATTAATTTGTTGTGCAATTACATTTTAAAAAGAATTTGGAACTCTACAAATTTAATCTTTGCCAGCAATTTCGTTGTGTTAAAACATTTCAAATGGAAATTAAACTCTATGAAATTAAATCTATACCAATAATATCATTGTGTAAGTGCATTTAGAATGGAATTTAAACTCTACAGTTAAATCTCCGCCAATATATATTAAATTCGTAGTCACACGATATGTATAAAATCGTTGCCAATAAATATTAAATTTGTAGTCACAAATTATATATCTAATCGTTGTCAATAAATATTAAATTTGCAGTCACACATTATATATCTAATCGTTGTCAATAAATATTAAATTTGCAGTCACACATTATATATAAAATCATTGTCAATAAATATTAAATTCACAGTCACACGATATGTATAAAATCAATGCCATACATATATTAAATTCATTGTCCATTCACAAGTTTAATGAATATATGATATTGATGTCTAATAATACAATACCGTTGTGTAATTAACAAAAGATCTGTGACTAAGGAACAATAAAATCCAACCAGAGTGTTGTGTAAAATCTGGGCGAAAAGGCTGTGTAAAACACCAAGAAAAATGTGGTGTGAAGGTTGGGTAAGATGCCAAAAAAACGTGGTGTGAAGTATGGGTAATATGCCAAGAAAACGTGGTGTGAATGTTGGGTAAGATGCCAAGAAAAATGTGGTGTGAAGGCTAGGTAAAGTGCCAAGAAAAACAATTTTTCCACTTTTCGCCAGGAGCCAAAAAATCAAAGATTAATCCTTCAGAGATTAATCATTCAACGCAGAGATAATCATTCAGCAATGAATCAATCAAAATGTAGAGATACTCATTCACAAGGAAGGTGCTAATATTAGAGATTAATCATAAAAAAAAAACGCAGAGATGCGTAAGGGATAGATAGTTGCGAAAAAATGTATCCTTCACTTATTATCCATGCACAAGAAAACAAGGCATTTAAATCTAAGTCTTTAACACTGGAGTGAAGAAAAATGATTAGGCTCCTGGTTGTCTGCTCATGCACAGACTAATAACTTAAAAGAGAAGGGACAAAAGATAAAAACACAATTTTTTTTCATATTAAATCAATAAAAACAAACACAGAGAAGCCATTGCAATCAGATCTTGGGTTCACCATGGGAAATCAATTCAAAATACAACGAGCATAAGGTTGGGATAAATTTAAGTTCTCTGATCATAAAATGTTGGGCTCATCAAGACAATTTGCTGAAGATAAAAATGAAGTCTCTGGGTAGTGTTACGCTGAAAAAAACTTAAACTTTAACATAGTAGAAGTACATTATTGAAGGCGCAGGAACAATATTTAAACTACCATTCAATACAAATATACACATACGTATCGTAGCCAAAAGTGAAAGCTCTGAGTCATTGTCTCGCACATGCTTCGTTCAACTCCCGCTTGTCAACCGATGTGACCTCACTAGTACCTCCCAACCAACGCTAGGGGTACTCTTCTTCCCCCTGAGCCCCCCCAGCCACAAAGGGGCCACACACAAAATACCAGAGAATGCTAGCACCCAGCTCGCCTCACAAGGTCGAGCTACCACTTGTTACCCGAGTTGGGCATCCCAACTCCCATAAGAGAAAGTTTAGTCAAGATAAAATTTCAGCAACGTAACATTGCACCAAAAATATGAAATCCATACTCCTCCTCCTCCTCCTCCTTTTTATAGAGTTTTTCAATAAATAGTTTCCCATATTCTCATTAAATTTCTTTTTCATTAAATTAATTTCAAAAAATCTCCCCCGTACACATGTCGCTCGATCCCCTAGTTGCACCAAAAAATCAATTTTATTAATTAATTAAATATTCCTATTTCCCTCACCCACCTAAAATCATTCCTAAAAACGCTCCTCGGTGTCCCAATATTCCCTTACAAATCTTAAATGACTTACACCGTACTTAATTCCTAGTT
>JASDQU010505594.1:29875-42210 GCA_032191745.1 Picea mariana | reverse complement strand
TAGAACGAAATAACTAGGATGAGAAGGGGAGATAATTACATGCCAAACCCATGACTGCCAATTCCCAAACAAAGGAGGAACCCTCCCCCAAAAAACAGAGTCAGAATTGAGAATATTGAAGACCCACCTAGACCAAGGGTTCCCAGACATCCCAATCCAAACGTGAATGTTTTGGATGATGTCTATGTCGAGCAATTGACTGAGCAAGAAGGTTATTACTCACCTGATAAAAGATCTGAGACAATGCAGATGGACGGATGTGAGGCATCCATGTATATATATGGAGAGAGTGACAATGATCCTAACTCGCAAGAAAATGTCGCCCAGACAAGAGGATTTGTAAATAGACCAAAGAATAAAGGAGACTCCAACAAATAAAAAGAAAAAGAAAAATCTAATGAAAAAGTGTCGAATGAGAAGGTGACAGTTGGAACCAAAAGGCAACACATGGCGACAAGCTCAACTCAATTGATGTATAATTTCATGGAGGAATTAAGTAAGTTAAGGATAACCTTGCCTTTTACGGAAGTGGTGAATATTCCTCAGCAGATGCAGAACATCTTGAAATTGTTGGATGATCCATCAAAAAGAATAGAAGTTGTTGTTACCACTCCAAAACAAAACGAGCGCTCGTCAACTGCTAAGCTGAGAGGTAAAATTTAGCCCTTCTACATCTCAATTGAAAACCATGATGTTGCATTACATAATTGTTTAGTTTATATTGGTGCGACAAATAATATAATGCCACTTGCGATCATGGAAGCATTGGGCATGAGTTGCACTAAGTTTTATGAAACTGGAGAGAGCATATATGCCATCGACTCTAGAAAAGTGTCGGCATACAGAGAAATCAAGGATTTTTATGCTAGATTACAACAAATCCCCATATCATCACAGTTTTTAATATTATTTTGGTAGACCTACCTCCAGCATATGGGGTTGTTCTGGGAAGATATTGGAGCTCCATGATCAGTGGATATATAATGAACGACGACAGTTGTATTATGCTACCAGTCAAGGAGGGAGCAATGATTAAAGTACCCTGTGAGCACAGAAAACATTTCTCCTTCAAGAAGAAGGATAATGAATTAGTGGAAGACTACATAGACGTTAGGATCAGAAACTATGTTATGTTGGACATGGAGAAGAACGAAAACCTCTAACAAGTTCAAGACTTGGAGTCCCAATAATGTTTATTTGAAGGCTACTGGAGAATGTCATTCGATGGATCATGTTCTAAATATGGGAACAGAGTTGGCATTGTTCTCATAATCCCAGACAAGATGACACATCCTCACGCTATAATACTGGAGTTTCCATGCATGAATAATGAGGCAGAATACAAAGCTTTAATCCAGGGGATGGTCCTTGCATAAGGAATGAAAATAGAAAATCTCATTGTGACTGGAGATTCATAGTTGGTCATCAACCATGTTACCCAAAAGTACAAAATCAAAAAAGAAAGACTTAAACTTTATTTCAAAAGAGTTAATGAACTAATGGAATATTTTAGCTCTTTCAATATTGCTTTCATTCCAAGGGATAAGAATTACAAGGCCGATTCGCTAGCCTTGGCGGCTTCATTATCAAATTGTTATAGCAATATTTGCCTCACCCTATGAAAACTTGCATAGAAGGCCTTTTTCCATTTCCCTATGCAGACTTGAAGTCCCTTTTTGAAAATCTTGGAGCTAAAAACATTATTTTTCCACATATATGCGCCCTACCTATTGTACAGCATGTGTATATGCAAGTTGCACCACTACAGCCCGCGTACATCGGGTTTTGTGCCCAAAATTAAAAAATGGTGTCAGGTTTCCATGTCACATCACGAGATCCATGATCCTTGACCTTCCATATACTGGAAACATTCCGACTTGACCTTTCAATTCCACTTGAAGGCTATAAATGGGCTAAATTCAAGCTATGGAAAAGAGGAGAAGAATTCAACTTTGAGAGAAAAGTTACTCTGGAGAGATTATTCACTTCATATTGAGTCTGCATCCCTTTGTCCTTTTAAGTCTTAAAACATTGTTCATCCCCCAAGCTCTTCCCTACTTGATTGAGAAACTCATTGTCTCTCTTATATGAGCTTGCCTTTGATGGAGGACTGAAGTGGTGGAGGCCCAGCTGGAAGGGACTTAGTTTCTTGGTTCCAAACCGTGCCGACACAGAAGTTTGTAATTCATTCACTTCTGTTGATTACATTTGAATAGAAATACTCTTTTCTCGTCCAATTAATATCTTGCAAATATTTGAATTGTTATTCTGTGGGCATATTTGTTATGAATGTTGATGGATTATGCTATTGAATGTGCTAACATTATATATTATCACCATATTCTTGCATTTCTTGGTTGTTGAGGACAAGTTGCAGGCGTATTGCTTTTAGTCAAGTGCTCAACGGTGGACTTCATCGAACGTCTGAATGAGGTAGGCCTTATCTTGTCATGCTAGCATATTTGTTTATATAGCATACATGAGATTAGAGTTGATTTTTGCAGTCATTTCCGTCTGTTGTGGTTTACCCCTATCCATAGAGATATTTTCCTTGTAACAAAATTGGTGATCATATTGGGGAGAGAATCTTCTTTTCGGGGTTTGGAGTGTTTTTCTCCTTTGATTTCTCTCATTTATATTGAGTTTATTATCGTATGATTGTTTGATAGACTCTATTCATTCTGAGTCTGAGTTTCATTATGAGTCTGAGTTTCTTAGCCTTCTCATTACCCTACCTATGTTTTAACACATATACGTGGGTTTTTACTTGACAGTCGTGTACATACGCATGATGTCCTTCTACAAGAGGCGTATATATGTGCTTTTCTCCTGAACAGTCGCATACATCACCCTTTGTTTCTTGGTTGCTAGGTTTGATGGTTGTTGGGTAAGTTTTGATGGTTGATGAGTCTTCTTTATAGGAAACCTTTCTTTGGTTGAATTTTTGGGCGGTGCCTTTCTCATCATCCTTTTCATTTGATTTTCCTTCCATCTTGGGTTGGGTGTTTGCTTCTTTATATCCTACTTGGTTTGTCTTTGTTTACATACAATAGAGTTTTTATATCAAGCTAATGTTCAGTCCTTGCATGTTCACTCTTTTATATTGAAAATACAAAAATATTAGGAATTTTGCATGGATGGCATTTGATATTTTGGGTTCTCATCATCGATCTTAGCACATGTAAAGAAAGATTGCATATTATTTGGAATTGCCTAATTAAATTGAAAATTTCATTTTGAAAAGAATATCATTTATTGGGAATTGAAGTTAGGAATTTGCATTGTATTCATATTCATTTATTTTACTTGCTGAGTCATAACATCATTAGTTTCACGACCGCACCTTTTTTTGAGTAAGCAAGGCCACTAAAAGTAATGCTAATAATTTAAAATTGATTAGTAATGATTTTATTTTCTAGGGTGCACAAACAAGCTTAGGATTTAGAGCCTTGGAATAGAATTTTGTGAGTAAACTTCTCTAAGTCTATTCAATCAACATATGTGTCTGACTAAGGGAGTGGTGAAATCCATTGTATAATTGGTGAAATCATGAGGCTCCACTTACACCGGAGTTAAACACGAGCACGTGTTAGGTTGGTTAAAGGGATATCCCCCTGATACCTTCTTAGCGTCAAATATATTTTAGGGATCTATTCGTATATGGGGATCTTTCTAGTACCTTTACCTCTATGAGAGGTGGTGCTTTCGAGGTTTTGAGCTTTTTTACCCTGCCCATATGGTGGAATTGACTTACGACTATTTCCCTGTGCATCGTTTATCGTGGTTTCTTAGTTGCTTGACATAGGTACCACATAAGTTACTTGTAGGGGTTATTCTATAGGTACCCTAGGTCAAATAAGGGTCGGACATCACACAACCTTTATGGAGGACTATCTCTTTGGGGGGATCTAACCAACTAGTTTTTAAGCCCACGAGGGACCTTATAACTAATTTTGATACCTTCGATATTTAGTAGGGAGTCTCAGGCCCCTCTTGGGCAAGGAATACCTACTTTAGGGAGGGAGGCCCCTTTCAACCACTTTATCCTGTTTGTGTGCATATTGGCCTTTTGTTTATTTTTGGGTGTGCTCTTTGATTATTAGTTGGCCTTAGGATTTTGTATCGCATCGTGAGTTTTCATTATCATGGATAGTGGAGTCCCTTTGGCTTCGTCATTTAACGCTTCCTCCCCCATGAAATTCACTCATTTCATGGGGATGAATCTATTTATGTTTCATAATGGTATGAAAAATCATGATACTCAGCCAATACCTTGGGCCTCTAATCATTTTTATCATGGTATGCCAGACATGTCTTCGCATTTTCCATCCTTTGTCTCGTCTCCTTATGTGAGTCCTAGTTTTGGATATGGGGGCATGACGCCTCCTCATTCTCCTTTTTCATTTAGTGGGATTCATATCCCTCAAACAACTCTTACGGTATGAGGTTGGAATCTTCCTTCCTATGGATCCACTTTTCCAGGAGAAAGTTCTCAAATGGGTGTTAATTCTACTTATTAAACTTCGTCCACCTATCCTTCTTCCATTATGTCGGTTCCTACGAATGATTTTCCCATGGTAGGCCTTCATATATCCTCTGGTGTTCTATCTGGAGGGAGTCATTCTTATAGTATGGGAAACTACCTTCACAAAGTTCCTTCGTCTGGGGGCAACATATATCCTCACATGAGTAACCCTTTTCATGTCGCTTTCTCTTTGCAAGAAGCTTCCTTAGTGTTGATTCCCTTACACCCCTTTATGAATTAGTATGGAGGAGGATACTATCCTACTGGATAGGGCCATGGTGTATACCAAAACCCTTCTTGGCCTGCAATTTCTCAAAACTAGTCTTTCCCGGAACCTTGGTCTCAAATTCCGCAACCAACAACTGCCACAAGTCCAGCCACCACAGGTCATACTGGCATTATATCACCAACCTGTGCAAGTCATGTTGAAGACCAAAAACCAGCCATTGTAATTCATGATGGGGGCACAAATCTAATCATTGTTAGTCACATTGCACGTACATCACCAACCTCCATTAGTCATGTTGGGGATTCATCACCAACCTTTGCTAGTCATGTTGGGGTTTCATCATCAACCTCTACTAGTCATGTTGGAGATTTGCTACTAGCCTCTACAAGTCATGTTGGGAGAATGTCACCAGCCACTACGAGTCATGTTGGGGGCATTCATATGATTGAGAAACCTAGATGTGTAAGATGTAATCCCAAGTTCCTTTGTAGGCTTTGCAAAGGATATCACCTTACTCGTTTGTGCCCTGCTATTGTTGTGGTACAAGAAGCGTGGTCCTTACCTGGGGGCCCTTCGGGTTCTGAGTTGTCTTTGGTTTCCCAACCTTCTTTGGTTGATACAGTGGTCACGTCGATGCAATCTTCGGCTGACACCCCTCTTCCTTTAGGGGGTGATGCATCTCTTGACCTTATTTTCTCGCATCATGTTCAACCAATGGTCGTGTCGATGCAATCTTCGACCGACACCACTCTTGTTTTTAGGGGTGATGCATCTCTTGACCTTTTTGTCTCGTATCCTATTCAACCAACAGTTGAAGAAATGGTCATTCTAATGAAATCTTCGATCGATCCCACTCTTCTCTTGGAGAGTGACAAGCCTAAGGAAGTGATATTGTCGATGCAATATTTGGTCAATCCCACTATTCTCTTGGAGGGTGATGCATCCTTCGACCATGTTCTTAACATTTCTAGTCTTGTACCTTATAAACAAGGGAACATTCTACTCTCTCTAAACATGCTCCCTCCAAGTCCTAGGGTGGTTTCCTTTGATTGGAATGATCTTGTAGAGCCTCGAATTCCTTCTTCTACACCCTTCTAGATAAGGGGAATTCTTCGATACATTGTATATAAGGTAACCTTTGCAAGTATTTTATCCTCATCGACTTGGAAATATTTGGGTTTTCCCAAGCTTGTGTCAACTATTCGTAATTTGTTGACCTTTCATAGAAATCCTGCACAATAGCCTTGGCCTCCCCCATGACATGTCGCCTAGAAACCCCCCCAACGAGTTTGATTTAAGCTCTTTTCCAACTTGTTCCAAAAAGTGAAAAGATTGTCAAGTGAACTTGTCTCTTTCACACTCGTAAATTGGATTTGAAAGGAAGTCTATTTGGTGCAAGTTTATCTCTTTTTCAAACCAAGTAGACTAAGATTACAAAAAATGACATTTTTGGGTGTTAATTTGTAATTTCATCTCATTCTCTTGCTTGCAGTATTAAGCCTATTGTCGGTTCTTGCTTTTGTGTTATAAGTCTTTCACCTCAGCAGTTTGCATATTCAACCAAGAAGATCCTTGTTTATATCCTTTGGAGCTTGACACCCTATGCCCATCTCCCACATGCACCTCCTTGCATTGAGCATAGGTATGTTCCACTGTTGGAACTAGATTGCTTACTTGTGACACACGTTTCCTCCTCTGTATCATAGCATTCATTTGACTATGAAAAAACAAAAAAAGATGGGTGGGAAAAGAATATTAGTCGTGTCACCTTTGAACAAAGCACAAAATTTTTAGTACACTTGTCATCAAAATTTTGGGTTTAGCATAACCTTAGGAATTTGAGCTCGTTATAGAGAGTTTACTCCCTTGACTAGTTACTCTTCTAGTCCCTATGGAGACTATGATTGATGCCTCCTGCATCTCAAAATTTCATCATTGAGTCTATGCTACCAAAGTCCTCCATATGTCTCATGCTCTTGTTCAAAGGATGTCTATCAACTTGTGTCAGCCATTCCTCGGAAATCTTGACTTTGCATGTCAATCATACCCTCAGTGTGTCTTAGAGTTACATGAAGTTGTAGTCCTATTACGCACCCCGGTCCTACTTTTCTCATTGGAGGGTAACCTTGAACCTAGCAGTCGACATTTAATCATTGGTCGTTGATTGGGTGGTTTCCCTTGTGTTCAACGGCAAGACATCTATTCACACATTGGGATTTGTTCAGTGTCTTGGATGCCATTATCCTTATTGGTGGTTTCCTCGCCTTTGTCAGCAGCTTTCCTTATTGGCTGTTATTTAGAGGGTCTTTTTCATGTACCACTTGCATCTGCCACACGCGAAAGATGCACAGGGTTGTTGGTTCGTGAACATGTTCTTCATCTGATTTCCTCCAAAATCATCAAGCTCCTACTTTATACCTCATGCTGAATGATGAGAGATGCCTTAATGCACTCCTTTTAGTGGGTCTCCTTCCATTGACTTCAACTCATCTATTCTGGAGACGAGACCTAGAGTTCTATGAGTACTTAGAGGCTTGCAGTCATTAGTGGCAGGTTCTCTCACCATCAATAGTTGGGAATACATCAATGTCTCATGATGGATGGATTCTTCAAGTGTTCAACCCCAACACCTCTATTCACACTTGTAAGAATGTACTCAATGTCTTGATACCTTCTTTCATTATCGGTAGGTTGTCTTGCATTTGCTAATGGTATATCTTAATGAATGGTAATCAAACAAAGTCTCACTGTTTTTGACCTCAACTCCTTTATTCACACGATGTAGACTCTCACCTTTGGTGTATTGTGTAGAATACTTGAACACGTCAGTTTATATTCACAACTTTCCTGAGTTGTTGCTACCTTTCATTGGACCAGTACCTATGTGACTTCAATGATCATGGGAGATCAAATTGTACTCCATTGTATACAAATATCTTCAGATTGATTTTGAGATTGGTTTTATTGGGCCTTGTTTGTGACTATGACAGCCTTTGGCATATAGCCACCTTTTTATTGCCTACTCATGGTCATGAACAACTATTTGGTATATTTTCACATGGATCGGCAGTGTAATTCAAATTGGCATCCATGTGCACAAAGTCAATGTAGATCATAATGAGCAACTAGTTCTTCGAGTTGGGTCCCCATTACTCCACTTCCGGGTATTATAATGTATTTCAGCCATCACAAATACTCCTCTAACCTCACACATTAGGGGGCATATGTTATAGAAATATTTTCCTCACCCTATGCAAACTTGCACAGATGGCCTTTTTCCATTTCCCTATGCAAACTTGAAGTCCCTTTTTGCAAATCCCAGAGCTAAAAACAACATTTTTCCACATATACGTGCCCTACCTATTATACAGGATGCGTATACACAGTTTGCACCACTACATCCTGCATATATCGGGTTTTGGGCCCAAAATTAAAAAATGGTGTCAGTTTTCCATGTCACGTCATGAGATCCATGATCCTTGACCTTCCATATACTGGAAACATTCTGAATCAACCCTTTAGTTCCACTTGAAGGCTATAAATGGGCCAAATCCAAGTTATGGAAAAGAGGAGAAGAATTCAACTTTGAGAGAAAAGTTACTCTGAAGAGATTATTCACTTCATATTGAGTCTGCATCCCTTTGTCCTTATAAGTCTTAACACATTGTTCAACCCCCAAGCTCTTCCCTACTTGATTGACAACCTCATTGTCTCTCTTATATGAGCTTGCCTTTGATGGAGGATTGAAGTGGTGGAGGCCCAACTGGAAGGGACTTAGTTTCTTGGTTCCGAACTGTGCCGACACAGAAGTCTGTAATTCATTCACTTCTGTTGATTACATTTTAATAGAAATATTATTTTCTCATATAATTAATATCTTTCAAATATTTGAATTGTTATTCCATGGGGATATTTGTTATGAATGTTGATGGATTATGCTATTGAATGTGCTAACATTATATATTATCACCATATGCTTTTGGTTCTTGGTTGTTGAGGACAAGTTGTAGGTGTATTTCTTTGAGTCAAGTGCTCAATGGTGGACTTCATCTAACGTCTGGTTAAGGTAGGCATTTTATGTTGTCCTGATAGCGTATTTGTTTATATAGAATACCTGAGATTAGAGTCATTTATGCAGTGATTGTCAAGAAGAAGACTGGGGAAATATGAATGTGTGTCAAATTCAAAGATCTTAACAAAGCGAGCATAAAAGGTAATTTTTCGCTGCCCAACATGGAGTTTTTGCTGCAACAAGTTATGGGATCAGCATGCATGTCTTTGTTGGATGGTTTCTCTAGATATAATCAAGTTTTAGTTTCTAAGGAAGATAGAGCAAAGACAACATTTATCACACCATGGGAAACATATGCATACGCCAGAATGCCCTTCAGTTTGAAGAATGTTGGAGCCATGTTCCAAAGGGCCATGGATCATGCATTGACAAGATTGATAGGAAAGTTTATGGTAGAGTACCAATATGACTTGACAGTGCATTCAAGAAAAAGGGAGGATCACATCCATCATTTAAGAAAACTATTTGAAAGATTTAGATTATACAACGTTTCTCTGAACCCAAAGAAATGCTTGTTTGTTGTGACTCAAGGCAAATTGTTTGGCTACATTGTATGCAAGGAAGGGATTTACATAGACCTAGAAAGAGTTAAAGAAATTAATTAACTCAACCCCCCGACATCCAAGAAGGGAGTCTAGTCATTCTTCGGGAAAATTAATTTTGTTCGAAGATTTTTTCCTGATTACGCAAGCATCATAAAACCAGTCAATTTGTTGTTGAAAAAGGAGCAGAGGTTCGAGTGCACAACAAATACTTAGGAAGCATTCAAAAATATCAAGGGGACCATCACCACTACTCTCATCCTCATTAGTCCAGATTTTCAGAGGGATTTTATTATCTATTCATTTTCTACATAGGCAGTTGTCGTGTTCGTCCTCACTCGAAAAAATAGCAACGAAGAAGAGCTCCCCATAAGTTTTATGAGAAAAACTCTACGCGACTATGAGTTGAGGTATTTAAAACTTGAGAAATAGGCTTTGGCTCTTGTAAAATATGTGGCACATTTTCGAACATATATACTAAACTCCCATGTTCTAGCTTACATCCCCTCATCCCTTGTCAAGATACTTCTAAATCAACAGTTGAGAGAAAGGAAATGGGCCAACTGGTTAGCGAAAATTTAAGAGTATGATATCGATATCAAACCATTGAGGGAAATAAAAGGACAAGGATTATGCAAGCTTATGGCGAATGGGGACTCAGTCGATGGGATAATTTCAATCTCAGTTGGGGAACCATTAGTTGATTCAGAATCGTACGAAGATTCATATTCTATTTAAGATCTAGGCAATTCTCTATTACAATGAGTTCCAAGGAGTGAAGGACACTCAAGATGAAGGTGAACCAATATGTGTTGATTGTTGATATACTTTTTAGAAGAAATTTTGATGGTATATTGTTGAGATGCATTGATGAGAATCAAGCTCCAAGATTGATCAAAGAATTCCACGAGGGAATATGCAGTGTACACTTTGCACCTACTACAACTGCTCACAAAATAATCAAAGTAGGATTCTACTGGTCATCAATCTTTAGGGACTCGTATGCCGCAATAAGGAGATGTTTGTCATGCTAGAAGTGTTACACGTCAAAATTAATCAACTGGATAAGTGTCGCATGTTCCTCTCAATTGTCGTAAGTGTCGCATCTTCCTTACGACTTTCGTAAGTGTCGCAAGTTGTTCACAAGTGTCGCAAACGTTGTTCAAGCATACTGCCATAACGAAAACACTAAGGAGGCACTTAAAACATCTCATACACTTGATTTGGAGAAGGGGAGATGGTTAACTAAAGTCAAGGAACTCTTAACACCTGAGAAGAGCTCTTAAACAAAGGTTATGAGGGTGAGCGCTCCCCTACATCAGCCTTAGGAGCGTTGGCGCTCCCCTATAAGGCCTAAGGGAGCGTTATAACACTTTCCTGCTCCTATGAAGGAGCGCTATCCACCTTTGGAGCCCTGGCACTTCCCTCAAGCTTCCTAGGGAGCGCTGCAGCACTCTGATGCCCATTGTGAGGGAGCGCTGCCTAATCTGAGGCAGTAGTTGGCCCGTTGAGGAGAATAAGGGGAGGATATTTCAAGTTTAGAAGGCAGTTGCATTCGAATTCTTGGTTTCATCAGGAGATCTCTGATCTAAGGAGGAAGTTCCTCAACTTGTTCTAAAGATAACTCAAGAGGTTAAGCTCCTCTTAACCTATATAAGCAAGCTCTATGATGGTGAAAAGGGGGAAGAATTGATAGCATGAAACCTATGATCTCATAGGAAACACACAGTCAGCCAAAGGAGAGTGATCAGTGAAACTATTGTCATCCAGGTTGTGGATCTTTCGAGCAAGGGTTAGATGAAGGGGACTTGACGAAGCTGTCGCATTCGCATCTACGATTGTAAGTATTGTTGTCATTATTCTCATTAATATGACATGCTTGGCTTGTTTCTTTCTAGTTTGTGTCTGATGTCACGTGAACTTATCATTGATAGATAGATCTGTTTCCAAGCTAATATCAATAGAGTAGGAAGTGGTCGTATCTTGTTTGTCTACAGGACTCAGCGAGGAGCAAAAGATCGGAGCGTGCAGGGACAAACGTCGATAAAGAGGTACTTTTGTTCTCCTTCCTTCTCATGTGTTAGTTTGTATAGATTTGAAAGGAAGTCAGTGTCCACGTTAAGCATTTTCTGTCTTAGAGTTAAGGTCAAGCTCTTTGAGGCAATCTACCTGTCCGCAGGGAGATTTTCCTACAACAAGAAGTTCTCAGGAAAAATGAAGAAAGTTGTGATACCTCTACAGCCGATTGTGGTGGAACAACCATTTTCCCAATGGGGACTTGATATTTTTGGGATGATTAATCTGAAATATAGAAAAGGGCACATGTACATTCTGAAAACTACCGATTATTTCACAAAATGGCCAGAAGCGGTGGCACTGAAGAAGGTTGACGTTGAAGAATTGATTGGGTTACTTAGGGATAACATTCTATCGAGGTTTGGTGTCCCTGATAAATTTATCTCAAACAACGGTTCGATATTCATTGGGTCAAAATTGACAAAGTTTTGCGAACAATATGGGATCATCATGGGTCAGTGTTCGAATTATTATCCATAAGGAAATGGCCTTGTTGAATCCATGAACAAAACACTTGTGTAGATATTGAAGAAAATTGATGATATCAACCAGAGGAATTGGCATCTAAAGTTGATAGAAGCATTATGGGAAAGCGAGACAACCTCGAAGGATAGTACCAAGATGTCTCTGTATCTATTGGTTTATGGGAAAGAGGCAAAAATGACAATTAACCTCGATCTTAATGCATTGATCTTTATAGTTAATATTGAAGATACAGGGATAACATTCTATCGAGGTTTGGTGTCCCTGATAAATTTATCTCAAACAACGGTTCGATATTCATTGGGTCAAAATTGACAAAGTTTTGCGAACAATATGGGATCATCATGGGTCAGTGTTCGAATTATTATCCATAAGGAAATGGCCTTGTTGAATCCATGAACAAAACAC
>JASDQU010505594.1:0-29825 GCA_032191745.1 Picea mariana | reverse complement strand
AAAAACTATTGATTATTTCTCATATATTGTGCATGGTGTATTGTGGTGTATTGGTGTAACTCTTATACTATTGTTCATTGCTCATTGGATATAATTGAATGGTTTAAGTATAAGCTGAAAAATGTTTTAAATTGTACTTGATACTGATTCACCCCCCTCTCAGTATCAACATAACCTTGCCTTTTACGGAAGTGGTGAAGATTCCTCAGCAGATGCAGAACATCTTGAAATTGTTGGATAATCCATCAGAAAGAACAGAAGTTGTTGTTACCACTCCAAAACAAAACGAGCACTTGTCAACTGCTAAGCTGAGAGGTAAAATTTAGCCCTTCTACATCTCAATTGAAAACCATGATGTTGCATTACATAATTGTTTAGTTTATATTGGTGTGACAAATAATATAATGCCACTTGCGGTCATGGAAGCGTTGGGCATGAGTTGCACTAAGTTTTATGAAACTGAAGAGAGTATATATGCCATCGACTCTAGAAAAGTGTCGACATACAGAGAAATCAAGGATTTTTATGATAGATTACAACAACTCCCCATATCATCACAATTTTTAATATTATTTTGGTAGACCTACCTCTAGCATATGGGGTTGTGCTAGGAAGAGATTGGATCTCCATGATCAGTGGATATATAATTAATGACGACAGTTGTATTATGCTACCAGTCAAGGAGGGAGAAATGATTAAAGTACCCTGTGAGCACAGAAAACCTTTCTCCTTCAAGAAGAAGGATAATGAATTAATGGAAGACTACATAGATGTCAGGATCGGAAACTATGTTATCTTGGACATGGAGAAGAACGAAAACCTATAACGAGTTTAAGACTTGGAGGCCCAATAATGTTTATTTGAAGGCTACTGGAGAATGTCATTCGAGGGATCATGTTCTAAATATGGGAACAGAGTTGGCATTGTTCTCATAAGCCCAGAAAAGATGACACATCCTCACGTTGTAATACTGGAGTTTCCATGCATGAATAATGAGGCAGAATACAAAACTTTAATCCAGGGGATGGTCCTCGCATAAGGAATGAAAATAGAAAATCTCATTATGACTGGAGATTCATAGTTGGTCATCAACCATGTTACCCAAAAGTACAAAATCAAAAAAGAAAGACTTAAACTGTATTTCAAAAGAGTTAATGAACTAATGGAATATTTTAGCTCTTTCAATATTGCTTTCATTCCAAGGGATAAGAATTACAAGGCCGATTCGCTAGCCTTGGCGGATTCATTATCAAATTGTTATAGCAATATTTGCCTCACTCTATGAAAACTTGCATAGAAGGCCTTTTTCCATTTCCCTATGCAGAATTGAAGTCCCTTTTGCAAATATTGGAGCTAAAAACAATATTTTTCCACATATATGTGCCATACCTATTGTACAGCATGTGTATATGCAAGTTGCACCACTACAGCCCGCATACATCGGGTTTTGTGCCCAAAATTAAAAAATGGTGTCAGGTTTCCATGTCACGTCACGAGATCCATAATCCTTGACCTTCCATATACTGGAAACATTCCGACTTGACCTTTCAATTCCACTTGAAGGCTATAAATGGGCTAAATTCGAGCTATGGAAAAGAGGAGAAGAATTCAACTTTGAGAGCAAAGTTACTCTGGAGAGATTATTCACTTCATATAGAGTCTGCATCCCTTTGTCCTTTTAAGTCTTAAAACATTGTTCATCCCCCAAGCTCTTCCCTACTTGATTGAGAAACTCATTGTCTCTCTTGTATGAGCTTGCCTTTGATTGAGGACTGAAGTGGTGGAGGCCCAGCTGGAAGGGACTTAGTTTCTTGGTTCCAAACCGTGCCAACACAGAATTTTGTAATTCATTCACTTCTGTTGATTACATTTTAATATAAATACTCTTTTCTCATCCAATTAATATCTTGCAAATATTTGAATTGTTATTCTGTGGGCATATTTGTTATGAATGTTGATGGATTATGCTATTGAATGTGCTAACATTATATATTATCACCATATTCTTGCATTTCTTATTTGTTGAGGACAAGTTGCAGGTGTATTGCTTTGAGTCAAGTGCTCAACGGTGGACTTCATCAAACGTCTGAATGAGGCAGGCCTTATCTTGTCCCGCTAGCATATATGTTTATATAGCATACATAAGATTAGAGTTGATTTTTGCAGTCATTTTCGTCTGTTGTGGTTTACCCCTATCCATAGAGATATTTTCCTCATAATAGAATTGGTGATCATATTGGGGAGAGAATCTTCTTTTCGAGGTTTGGAGTGTTTTTCTCCTTTAATTACTCTCATTTATATTGAGTTTATTATCGTATGATTGTTTGATAAACTCTGTTCATTATGAGTCTGAGTTTCATTATGAGTTTGAGTTTCTTAGCCTTCTCATTAGCCTAACTATGTTTTAACACATATACGTGGGTTTTTACTTGACAATCGCATACATACACATGATGTACTTCTACAAGAGGCGTATATATGTGATTTTCTCCTGAACAGTCGCATACATCACCCTTTGTTTCTTGGTTGATAGGTTTTATGGTTGTTGGGTAAGTTTTGATAGTTGACAAGTCTTCTTGGGTCTCTGTTATGACTATTAAGTGTTTGTGAAATGATAGGAAACCTTTCTTTGGTTGAATTTTTGGGCGGTGCCTTTCTCATCATCCTTTTCATTTGATTTTCCTTGCATCTTGGGTTGGGTGTTTGCTTCTTTATATCCTACTTGGTTTGTCTTTGTTTACATACAATAGAGTTTTTATATCAAGCTAATGTTCAGTCCTTGCATGTTCACTCTTTTATATTGAAAATACAAAAATATCAGGAATTTTGCATGGATGGCATTTGATATTTTGGGTCCTTATCATCGATCTTAGTACATGTAAAGAAAGATTGCATATTATTTGGAATTGCCTAATTAAATTGAAAATTTCATTTTGAAAAGCATATCATTTATTGGGAATTGAAGTTAGGAATTTGCATTGTATTCATATTCATTTATTTTACTTGTTGAGTCATAACATCATTAGTTTCACGACCGCACTTTTTTTGAGTAAGCAAGGCCACTAAAAGTAACGCTAATAATTTAAAATTGATTAGTAATGATTTTATTTTCTAGGGTGCACAAACAAGCTTAGGATTTAGAGCCTTGGAATAGAATTTTGTGAGTAAACCTCTCTAAGTCTATTCAATCAACATATGTGTCTGACTAAGGGAGTGGTGAAATCCATTGTATAATTGGTGACATCATGAGGCTCCACTTACACCGGAGTTAAACACGAGCTCGTGTTAGGTTGGTTAAAGGGATATCCCCCTGATACCTTCTTAGCGTCAAATATATTTTAGGGATCTATTCGTATATGGGGATATTTCTAGTACCTTTACCACTATGAGAGGCGGTGCTTTCGATGTTTTGAGATTTTTTACCCTGCCCATATGGTGGAATTGAATTACGACTATTCGTCTGTGCATCATTTATTGTGGTTGCTTAGTTGCTTGACATAGGTACCACATAGGTTACTTGTAGGGGTTATTCTATAGGTACCCTAGGTCAAATAAGGGTCAAACATCACACAACCTTTATGGAGGACTACCTCTCTGGGGGGATCTAACCGACTAGTTTTTAAGCCCACGAGGGACCTTTTAACTAATTTTGATACATTCGATATTTAGTAGGGAGTTTCAGGCCCCTCTTGGGTAAGGAATACCTACTTTAGGGAGGGAGGCCCCTTTCAACCACTTTATCATGTTTGTGTGCATATTGGCCTTTTGTTTATTTTTGGGTGTGCTATTTGATTATTAGTTGGCCTTAGGATTTTGTATCGTGTCGTGATTTTTCATTATCATGGATAGTGGAGTCCCTTTGGCTTCCTCATTTAACGCTTCCTCCCCCATGAAATTCACTCATTTGATGGGGATGAATCTATTTTTGTTTCATAATGGTATGAAAAATCATGATACTCAGCCAATACCTTGGGCCTCTAATCATTTTTATAATGGTATGCTAGACATGTCTTTGCACTTTCCATCCTTTGTCTCGTCTCCTTATGTGAATCCTAGTTTTGGA
Source organism: Picea mariana (assembly GCA_032191745.1). Taxonomy (NCBI): domain Eukaryota; kingdom Viridiplantae; phylum Streptophyta; class Pinopsida; order Pinales; family Pinaceae; genus Picea; species Picea mariana. The sequence goes on along the minus strand of JASDQU010505594.1, from coordinate 25,762 downwards.
TATGGGGGCATGATGCCTCCTTATTCTCCTTTTTCATTTGGTGTGATTCATATCCCTCAAACAACTCTTACGGTATGAGGTTGGAATCTTCCTTCCTATGGATCCACTTTTCCAGGAGAAAGTGCTCAAATGGGTGTTAATTCTACTTATTACACTTCGTCCACCTATCCCTCTTTCGTTATGCCGGTTCCTACGAATGATTTTCCCATGGTAGGCCTTCGTCTATCCTCTGGTGTTCCATCTGGAGGGATTCATTCTTATAGTATGGGAAACTACCTTCAAAAAGTTCCTTCGTCTGGGGGCAACATATATCCTCACATGAGTAACCCTTTTCATGTCGCTTTCTCTTCGCAAGCGGCTTCCTCAGTGTTGATTCCCTTACACCCCTTTATGAATTAGTATGGAGGAGGATACTATCCTGCTGGATAGGGCCATGGTGTATACCAGAACCCTTCTTGGCCTGCAATTTCTCAAAACTAGTCTTTCCCAAAACCTTGGTCTCAAATTTCACAACCAACAACCGCCACAAGTCCAGCCATCGCAGGTCATACTGGCATTATATCACCAACCTGTGCAAGTCATGTTGAAGACCAAAAACCAACCATTGTAAGTCATGATGGGGGCACAAATCTAGTCATTGTTAGTCACATTGCATGTACATCACCAACCTCCGCTAGTCATGTTGGGGATTCATCATCAACCTCTGCTAGTCATGTTGGGGATTCATCATCAACCTCTGCTAGTCATGTTGGAGATTTGCTACTAGCCTCTACAAGTCATGTTGGGAGAATGTCACCAGCCACTATGAGTAATGTTGGGGGCATTCATATGATTGAGAAACCTAGACGTGTAAGATGTAATCCCAAGTTCCTTTGTAGGCTTTGCAAAGGATATCACCTTACTCGTTTGTGCCCTGTTATTGTTGTGGTACAAGAAGCGTGGTCCTTACCTGGGGGCTCTTCAGGTTCTGAGTTGTCTTTGGTTTCCAAACCTTCTTTGGTTGATACAGTGGTCACATCGATGCAATCTTTGGCTAACACCCCTCTTCCTTTAGGGGGTGATGCATCTCTTGACCTTATTTTCTCGCATCCTGTTCAACCAACGGTCATGTCGATGCAATCTTCGACCGACACCACTCTTGTTTTTGGGGGTGATGCATCTCTTGACCTTTTTGTCTCATATCCTATTCAACCAATGGTTGAAGAAATGGTCGTTCCAATGAAATCTTTGGTCAATCCCACTCTTCTCTTGGAGAGTGACAAGCCTAAGGAAGTGATATTGTCGATGCAATCATCGGTCAATCCCACTGTTCTCTTGGAGGGTGATGCGTCCTTCGACCATGTCCTTAACATTTCTAGTCTTGTACCTTCTGAACAAGGGAACATTCTACTCTCTCTAAACATGCTCCCTCCAAGTCCTAGGGTGGTTTCCTTTGATTGGAATGATCTTGTTGAGCCTCGAATTCCTTCTTCTACACCCTTCTAGATAAGGGGCATTCTTCGATACATTGTATATAAGGTAACCTTTGCAAGTATTTTATCCTCCTTGACTTGGAAATCTTTGGGTTTTCCCAAGCTTGTGTCAACTATTCATAAGTTGTTGACCTTTCATAGAAATCTTGCACGATAGCCTTGGCCTCCTCCATGACATGTCTCCTAGAAAACCCCCCAACGAGTTTGATTTAAGCTCTTTTCCAACTCGTTCCAAAAAGTGAAAAGATTGTAAAGTGAACTTGTCTCTTTCACACTCGTAAATTGGATTTGAAAGGAAGTCTATTTGGTGCAAGTTTATCTCTTTTTCAAACCAAGTAGACTAAGATTACAAAAAATGACATTTTTGGGTGTTAATTTGTAATTGCATCTCATTCTCTTTCTTGGAGTAATATTGAGCCTATTGTCGGTTCTTGCTTTTGCGTTATAAGTCTTTCACCTCAGCAGTTTGCATCTTCAACCAAGTAGATCATTGTTTATATCCTTTGGAGCTTGACACCGTATGCCCATCTCCCACATGCACCTCCTTGCATTGAGCATAGGTATGTTCCACTGTTGGAACTAGATTGCTTACTTGTGACACTCGTTTCCTCCTCTGTATCATAGCATTCATTTGACTATGAAAAAACAAAAAAAGATGGGCAGGAAAAGAATATTATCTTATATTGGCAATAGTCATGTCGCCTTTGAATAGAGCACAAAATTTTTAGCCCACTTCTCATCAAAATTTTGGGTTTAGCATGACTTTAGGAATTTGAGCTCGTTATAGAGAGTTTACTCCCTCGACTGGTTACTCTTCCAGTCCCTATGGAGACAATGATTGATGCCTCCTGCATCTCAAAATTTCATCATTGAGTCTATGCTACCAAAGTCCTCCATATGTCGCATGCTATTGTTCAAAGGATGTCTATTAACCTGTGTCGGCCATTCCTCAGAACTCTTGACTTTGTATGTCAATCATACCCTCAGTGTGTCTTAAAGTTACATGAAGTTGTAGTCCTATTACGCACCTGGGTCCTACTTTTCTCATTGGTGGGTAACCTTGAACCTAGCAGTCGACATTTAATCATTGGTCGTTGATTGGGTGGTTTCCCTTATGTTCAAAGGCAAGACATCTATTCACACATTGGGATTTGTTCAGTGTCGTGGATGCCATTATCCTTATTGGTAGTTTCCTTGCCTTTGTCAGCATTTTTCCTTATTGGATATTATTCAGAGGGTCTTTTTCATGTACCACTTGCATCTGTCACACGCGAAAGATGCACAGGGTTGTTGGTTCGTGAACATGTTCTTCGTTCGATTTCCTCCAAAATCATCAAGCTCTTGCTTTGTACCTCGTGCTGAATGATGAGATATTCTTTAATGCACTCCTTTTAGTGGGTCTCCTTCCATTGACTTCAACTCATCTATTTTGGAGACGAGACCTAGAGTTCTATGAGTACTTAGAGGCTTGCAGACATTAGTGGCAGGTTCTCTCACCATCGATAGTTGGGAATACATCAATGTCTCCTGATCGATGGATTCTTCAAGTGTTCGACCCCTACACCTCTATTCACACTTGTAAGAATGTACTCGATGTCTTGATACCTACTTTCATTATCGGTAGGTTGTCTCTCATTTGCTAATGGTATATCTTAATGAATGGTAATCAAACAAAGTCTCATTGTGTTCGACCTCAACTCCTTTATTCACACGATGTAGATTCTCACCTTTGGTGTATTGTGTAGAATACTTGAACACGTCAGTTTATATTCACATCTTTCCTGAGTTGTTGCTACCTTTCATTGGACCAGTACCTATGTGACTTCAATGATCATGGGAGATTAAATTGTACTCCATTGTATACAAATATCTTCAGATTGATTTTGAGATTGGTTTTATTGGGCCTTGTTCGTGACTATGATAGTCTTTGGCATATAGCCACCTTTTTATTGCCTACTCATGGTCATGAACAACTGTTTGGTATATTTTCACATGGATCGGTAGTGTAATTCAAATTGGCAGCCATGTGCACACAGTCAATGTAGATCATAATGAGCAACTAGTTCTTCGAGTTGGGTCCCCATTACTCCACTTCTGGGTATTATAATGTATTTTAGCCATCACAAATACTCATTTGACCTCACACATTAGGGGGCATATGTTATAGAAATATTTTCCTCACCCTATGCAAACTTGCACAGATGGCCTTTTTCCATTTCCCTATGCAAACTTGAAGTCTCTTTTTGCAAATCCCAGAGCTAAAAACAACATTTTTCCACATATACGTGCCCTACCTATTATATAGGATGCGTATACGCAGTTTGCACCACTACATCCCGCATATATCGGGTTTTGTGCCCAAAATTAAAAAATGGTGTCAGTTTTCCATGTCACGTCACGAGATCCATGATCCTTGACCTTCCATATACTGGAAATGTTCTGACTCAACCCTTTAGTTCCACTTAAAGGATATAAATGGGCCAAATCCAAGTTATGGAAAAGAGGAGAAGAATTCAACTTTGAGAGAAAGGTTACTCTGGAGAGATTATTCACTTCATATTGAGTTTGCATCCCTTTGTCCTTTTAAGTCTTAACACATTGTTCAACCCCCAAGCTCTTCCCTACTTGATTGACAACCTCATTGTCTCTCTTATATGAGCTTGCCTTTGATGGAGTATTGAAGTGGTGGAGGCCCAACTGGAAGGGACTTAATTTCTCGGTTCTGAACTGTGCCGACACAGAAGTCTGTAATTCATTCACTTTTGTTGATTACATTTTAATAGAAATATTATTTTCTCATCTAATTAATATCTTTCAAATATTTGAATTGTTATTCCATGGGCATATTTGTTATGAATGTTGATGGATTATGCTATTGAATGTGCTAACATTATTTATTATCACCATATGCTTTTGGTTATTGGTTGTTGAGGACAAGTTGTAGGTGTATTTCTTTGAGTCAAGTGCTCAACGGTGGACTTCATCTAACGTCTGGATAAGGTAGGAATTTTATCTTGTCCTGATAGCATATTTGTTTATATAGAATACCTGAGATTAGAGTCATTTATGCAGTGATTGTCAAGAAGAAGACTGGGGAAATATGAATGTGCGTCAAATTCAAAGATCTTAACAAAGCGAGCATAAAAGATAATTTTTCGCTGCCCAACATGGATTTTTTGCAACAACAAGTTATGGGATCAGCATGCATGTCTTTGTTGGATGGTTTCTCTAGATATAATCAAGTTTTAGTTTCTAAGGAAGATAGAGCAAAGACAACATTTATCACACCATGGGAAACATATGCATATGCCAGAATGCCCTTCGGTTTGAAGAATGTTGGAGCCACATTCCAAAGGGCCATGTATCATGTGTTGAGCAGATTGATAGGAAAGTTTATGGTAGACTACCAATATGACTTGACAATGCATTCAAGAAAAAGGGAGGATCACATCCATCATTTAAGAAAGCTATTTGAAAGATGTAGATTATACAACGTTTCTCTGAACCCAAAGAAATGCTTGTTTGTTGTGACTCAAGGAAAACTATTTGGCTACATTGTATGCAAGGAAGGGATTTACATAGACCTGGAAAGAGTTAAAGCAATTAATGAACTCAACCCCCCGACATCCAAGAAGGGATTCTAGTCATTCTTCAAGAAAATTAATTTTGTTCGAAGATTTTTTCTTGATTACGCAAGCATCGTAAAACCCATCAATTTGTTGTTGAAAAAGGAGTAGAGGTTCGAGTGGACAACAAATACTCAGGAAGCATTCAAAAATATCAAGGGGACCATCACCACTGCTCTCGTCCTCATTAGTCCAGATTTTCAAAGGGATTTTATTATCTATTCATTTTCTACATAGGCAGTTGTCGCGTCCGTCCTCACTCGAAAAAATAGCAACGAAGAAGAGCTCCCCATAAGTTTTATGAGAAAAACTCTACGCGACTATGAGTTGAGGTATTCAAAACTTGAGAAATAGGCTTTGTCTCTTGTAAAATATGTGGCACATTTTCGAACATATATACTAAACTCCCATGTTCTAGCTTACATCCCCTCGTCCCTTGTCAAGATACTTCTAAATCAACAGTTGAGAGAAAGGAAATGGGCCAACTAGTTAGCAAAAATTTAAGAGTATGATATTGATATCAAACCATTGAGGGAAATAAAAGGACAAGGATTATGCAAGCTTATGGTGAATGGGGACTCAGTAGATGGGATGATTTCAATCTTAGTAGGGGAACCATTAGTTGATTCAGAATCACACGAAGATTCATATTCTATTTAAGATCTAGGCAATTCTCTGTTACAATGAGTTCCAATGAGTGAAGGACACTCAAGATGAAGGTGAACCAATATGTGTTGATTGTTGATATACTTTTTAGAAGAAATTTTGATGGTATACTATTGAGATGCGTCGATGAGAATCAAGCTCCAAGATTGATCAAAGAATTCCACGAGGGAATATGCGGTGTACACTTTGCACCTACTACAACTGCTCACAAAATAATCAAAGCAGGATTCTACTGGTCATCAATCTTTAGGGACTCGTATGCCGCAATAAGGAGATGTTTGTCATGCTAGAAGTTCTCAGGAAAAATGAAGAAAGTTGTGATACCTCTACAGCCGATTGTGGTGGAACAACCATTTTCCCAATGGGGACTTGATGTTTTTCGGATGATTAATCTGAAATATAGAAAAGGGCACATGTACATTCTGACAGCTACCGATTATTTCACAAAATGGCCAGAAGCGGTGGCACTGAAGAAGGTCGACACTGAAGAATTGATTGGGTTACTCAGGGATAACATTCTGTCGAGGTTTGGTGTCCCTGATAAATTTATCCCAAACAACGGTTCGATATTCATTGGGTCAAAATTGACGAAGTTCTGCGGACAATATGGGATCATCATGGGTCAGTCTTAGAATTATTATCCATAAGGAAATGGCCTTGTTGAATCCATGAACAAAACACTTGTGTAGATATTGAAGAAATTTGATGATATCAACCAGAGGAATTGGCATCTGAAGCTGACAGAAGCATTATGGGCAAGCGAGACAACCCCGAAGGATAGTATCGAGATGTCTCTGTATCTATTGGTTTATGGGAAAGAGGCAAAAATGACAATTAACCTCGATCTTAATGCATTGATCTTCATAGTTAATACTGAAGATACGGAAAACACTTCGCTTCGCCTATCTAGAAAAGGATCAATCAATTGCTAAATCTGGAGGAGAAACGAAGCAAAGCCCTCAGTCAAACTTCTCAAAGGCAGCAGATCGTCAAAAAATATTTTGATCAAAGCACAACTATGAAGAAATTTCAGAAGGGAGAACTGGTATTGCTTTGGAACAAATCCAAGGAAAATGCATCCATGCACACAAAGTTCGAAGCACTCTAGATCGGACCCTATGTTGTTGAAAAGATATTGGGATTCAACTCATATATTCTCCAAGAAATGAAAGGAAAAATGTTAATGTTGCCTGTCAACGAGAAAAATCTGAAAGGTTTCTTCTCCTAACACTTTTCATTCTCATTGTACATAATTTTATTTCTAGCTTGTATATACTTAATCTGACTCCATAAACCAATGGGCAGAAGCACCTAGTCACGAGACATTTTAGATTCTTGACAACCCATAGGGGATCATCATCCCACAATTGCATCCTGTTGTTGAGGTCATTTCCCGCTTCCGAAATTTCCCTCCCCTTTTCTATTCTCTCAAATTCTTTTCTCCCTTTCTTTCCTTCTTCTACACTTACCCATTTTTCCTTTTCCCTTTTTCCCTCTTACTATCCCTTTCTAGTTCTACACTTAGTCACATTTTTAAACCACGGGTTCTCGGGTTGGCAGAGCTACAGTTTCTCATCTTCGTCTATAAATTCACATAACGAGTCAGACTGACCACCATGTTGTCCCATACTTAGCTGATTCTACGATCGTGGGATCCCAGGTTGATGGGATCAAGGTTTCATTCTCTCATGTTTTGTGATAGACACATTGTAGCAGAAAGTTCTATGATCTACATTTCGATCCCCGAATTCCCTGAACTTCCAAAGTTTCATTCCACTACATGAGTCCATCCAATCGTTGCATCATTCCGTAATTAGCCAATTTTGCACCTCATACCATCGCAGGTTCACGGGTTCCTGGGTTCAAAAAAATTTCAAATCAAATATTTCTCCCGTCCATCCCCGCCACCCCCGCGTCCTTCCCAATGCACATTAACTATGTTTTTAATGCTAATAATTTACCATACAGGTTTGAGAGGATGGTCATTAATAATCGTAAGGCTCGAGGATATCTCCTATTAAAACTCATTAAAATAGGATTTATGGAGGATTATATCATCTCCCTCTAGCGTTCATTTCTAACATAATTCGAAGCAAGGGAACGTTCTCTTGGAAACCAAATCTTCATGTCAATTTTATCATTGTAAAATATCGTCTTAATGGGATAAAAAAATTTGTAGCTACCTCCTTATGTTTGCAAATATTTCTATCATCTTTTGGTTTCAAAAAGATTTGTTTGATTAGCTATGTGTATGAGTTCATTTATTTTAATCTATCATTTCTCTTGTTCAATTTAATGGTTGTAAGAATGAAATTAGAACAATCTCTGGTTTGAGTGCATCATACAGTTTGTGGACTTTCCTTTTATAAATTAGATAACACCTAAGGGCATCTAATATTTTCAAGAACCTTAAAATTTTGTGAACCTATCATATTATGGGTTACCCCCTTACCATTAGCGCATGAGTTATCCACCTTGGGGTTATGCCTTAGGCATTTCATTCTTTGAATATTTTGATTTTTACATTGCCATATCTACGAGCGTGCATCAAGCAAAACTTTGGTGTATTTTGTAATATGAATCATATCCCTTGAAGTCATATCACAGTCTCGTCATTCAGGTATAGGACTGACAGTCGTGCCTTCAAACATTACTCCTTCGTCCTACTAGCACATGCATGCATTCATTACTTCAGGTGGTAAGTTTTCATTTTTGGGTTTGGCATTCATTTGAAAAGGTGTTTTTCATTCTACGCATCCTCTGGTTTAGTATCCACTCAACATTCCAAGTGGTCGCTATGGTGGATTTCTCCCAAAGCCTTCGATATTGGGTCTCTTTCGAATATGCAGAGCTCATCCTATTTTTCGTGTGTTTTTTAACACACCCCACCCTTTGCTACTCCTGTTGTTTTTGTGTGACCATATCGATGGCGCTTATGGTGAGGATCGAGCCGAATGGCTCACATGCTCCCCTCTCACATGATGACCTTGTGCCTTATGGTTGGGATGGGTTCATAAAATGATTTCAGAGTTTCAACATCAAAGTGGCTCAAGCCTTTTCCCAAACGTTCGATGGCGCTAAGTCTAAAATTGGAGATTTATAGTTGGAAATGACTGAGGGTTCAATTGCAGAGGCTACTGAATTTCCCCAAGAGGGAGCTCATTGATTTAAAAACCTCAAGTTCGAAGGTGCCCCTTGGAACCTACTGATGGCTTCCAAGAAATTGTGTTACAGTGTAAAAGGTACACCAATTGTTTTATTTATACCACGATGGCATGGCTTGCTATTGATACTTAAGCAGTTTGTCACCTGTGAGGGTAGATGCGGTCTATTATTCTTGTATCATGTCCGTTTATTGATGATATTTTTGGGTTTTGGTTTGAATATGTCATTTTATCTACTTAGGAGCCTGCAAAAAATGGCCAAATTCTACCAAAGACAAAACCTAAATGCACAATCTAGTTTGTTCCATCACGACGTTATTCAAATTCTGGTAATTTCACATTTGTCTAAAGTTGGGGATAGTTGGAAAGAATTTGTGGGAAGAAATGGGTTCGCCCTACCTGAAAATATGACAGACTCATCTCTACATTTTAATGAACCCTCCAGTCCTTGTCAATCAAACCCCTCTCTACAAAACCTACATGTCGAACTGCAAGAAAGTTGTACGTTTGTAACTAAAACCCATGTCGTTTTCCATAAGTCATCCAAGGGAAAGAAACCGAGACGTGATTGTATTCCCATGAAACCTTTATAAGAGGTTTTGGGTGATTTGAAGGATAAAATCCTTGTTGCTCCTAACCTTAAGTCAATTCGGATTGATTTAAATGAAATTGAAATCAAGAAACAGGGTAGGCGAAAGATACAGAGAAGTCCAAACATCAATTTTAAAAATAAAAGACCTGGTCGGATCATATCCAGAACACTTAGAAATCGACATTGTGATCATGAGAAACCTATCCCAATTGTTGAGGTCGATGACCGGATTTCTGAGGATGATATCGATGATTGGATCCCTGGGGACGATATCAATGTTGATACACCACAATTCGATTTCGTATCGAATCTACCCCCTTTCTTAAAAAAACATGAAGGTTTTTCAGGCATTCAACATGATCTAAAATGAATCATGGAATAAGATAAATTTCCCTCTATAGAGCAGACTCGACCTTTTCCAAGCATAGAACCAGTACATTGCGAGAATTGCTTCGATTAGATCGAAAGGTATTATCGTGATGTCCCTTACCTACAGGCACAATTGAACCAAGTAGTCACTCGAAATTCAGTGCTTGAGAGGGAGAACGACGAGCTCAGAGCTTATGTTCGATCAAGTGCACACAGATCCAACAAGTGCATTAAGCGACCTAGGAATGTGGTGATTAAAAATTCAACCAATTTCAATACCATTATAAATTCAAACCTGTCTGGTGCCTCTCTTTCAAATTTCTGAATTGGTAAATAATTTGTTTGTATTTTACGATTTGATTTTGTTTGGATAAACAATAGGTAGATTCATTTTGATTTTATTTTTATTTTAGACTAGTTACAAAATCGAAATATTCTGTAGCTAGTTTGTTTAAATTATTTGTTTGGATTATTATCTAATTTTGATTTTGTTTTATTATTTCAAGTAAACAACAGAGTGTGGTGTTATGCTTAAGGAAAGGAGTCATGGGTTGAGTGTTTAGTGGACTAGTAATTTTCTATTTTGAAAAACAATGCTTATTAATATAAATATTTTTTATTAAAAGACTTTATTTTTGTTATATTATTTTAGTAAAAAAAATTATTTTAAGAGATTTGCCTCTATCTTTCATGATAGGAGGTAACAGATCATAAACATGTTTAAATAGCTATGTTTCCTGGTGATAGGAAACATTTTTCCTGGACCATATGATGGACATATATTTTTGAAACTATATGGGAAAGCAGTTTACTCTTTGGCTTTCGTCCTATGTAGACTGTGAAGTGTTTTTTTTTTTACATTGTCTTCTCATATAATTTCTAGGTGTGAAATGTTACATGTATCGAGCTAGCTTTAGTCTGTTCTGCACATAATATTTTATATCATGCTTTTCTTTATGATGTTCATTTTTTTTGGTTCAGTTTATATCTATGACTGGTCATCTATTTAAGTATTTTGAGTTTATATTTGATACTAGATAACTGGTAACACCATTCCTGAGAATTGGAATTTCTTTCATTTTCAGTTGTTGGATATATCAAGGTCACATGATTGATAATTATTTGTCTTTCTGTCGTCATAATATCGCTCCAAAATATGGAACACTTCCTTGAATTTCTTCAGGAAGTATTATGCTTGCTTCTGTCATAGGTTTTCACTTATCATGGGACAAGAGGAGCTTGCCCAAATGCAGAGAGATGAATTTAGTTTATTATTGTTGATCGGCTAGAGGTTAGTCAATGTATTATCTATTTAATTTGTTTATATATGAATGAATAGTGATTGCATCATTTAAACGTTAATTTGCTTTGTCTATTTTCGTTATATCATTTACAATCATATTCATTCATTGATTACAAGTTTGATATTTAGAGTATTAGAATAAGCTTGTTTGCACTCAATCTTGTTTAGATACATTATCTTAAACATTCACTTTCACAAGGCTTTGCTCAAACCTTGTAAATTGTATATAACCATTGTACATTAACACTCTTAGTTAAGCAATTGTAATTAAATTGTTGATTGTTAGAATTGTATCTTTAGTTAGTTCACATCCTTTAGTTGTTTTTAGGATCCTAATTGGCTAACGGAGCCATAAAACCCATCAGGGGAGATTATCCCAAATGGCTTGGGTTAAATAGACAACCCCGGTCTGGATCTTCCCTTACCGTTGATGGTGTGTCACAAATGACCATCAAAAAATGGTGCTAGAAGGAGGGCCTAAAATTCATTGATGGCACGTGGAGATCGCAAGACTCCCCCAAACAATCGTTCTCCTGTCATGATGTGTAGTCACTCATACACTAATGTTACACTTGATCTAGCTACTACCTCAAACACTACTCCCGATATTCCCATCAAACCAGTGACACCAGTTCCTCAAGGGATTGGCATCCAAGAAATTGTTCGTAAGTCGATCATAAGAACTCAGAGTGCTTTATCCCAAATCAAACAACCCTATTCCATATCTTCCCTTCCCGTTGATGATGTGTCATAAACGCCCATCAACACATTCTCATCGACTTATGGAAACAACTCGACAACAATTCTGTGGAGATACACTAAACATTTTCAGGCACGAGGATCATAGTTTTTAGTGGTCCAAGGAACATTCCTATTATTCATCCCCTTATGTCCGGAAGAAAGTAATCTTGACGTCTGGAATTTCACTCGCAGGTTGTGTCCCAGAAGTCTTTGATTGTAAGGATTTGGTCACATGGTGCACTGAGAGATATATTCCTAGCCAGTGGATCATTCACTTGTAGGACCATTGCCCTGTCTCTCTGTCACCTCAGGTATTCCATAAGATGTTGAGACTTCATGAGCCAACGCTCACCTTAAAAGGTGAATATTTTAGGGAGTTCTTGAAAAATCATGATAATGGACTGAACCTCTTACCTGAATTCCTAGAAAACCTAGCGGGCGTCCCCGAGGACATCACAATATTGCAGGTTGTCTCATTTAAAAATCCCTTCTAGGAAATTGCATGGCTTTTTACAAGGATAACAGGACAAGAAACCACAGCCAGCATCTCTTGGATAATTCTTTACATTCTATATTTTACGGTCAAAGAAAAGGCCATCTTCGATTGGGGTAAGTTAATTTTCATTGAAATCTCTTCCCAATTGATGCAATACAAGAAGGAGAAGAAATTATTTACGTCATCTTATTTGGTTTTTGCGATAGCGCATTGCTGTCAGTTCCTGAGATTATCTGTGTGCAAGAAGGTAAATTGTGAATTCAACCCAGTAACCTTCTGGTATCAAACGTTGTGGAGGCACAAGGCCTCCCTATGAAGTTTTTAATGATTTTTTATCGGTTTTTAAATATTTCTTGTTTGGAAAGAACACTCCCCGGATGTCTAACCAGGTGAGTAAGTTCCTGGATAGGAAGGGGACACTATAACAAATGGAAAATTATAACTTTATAAGGATTTTTGGATCCAGGGAAAATCCTTCCTTCCTTCCTGCTATGCCACATATCTGACAAAATGTTTGTTGCTGAAATAGCAAGGCAATACAACTATTGGTTTCATTTTTTCCATGAAAAGAGAAAAAACCAATTCACACATTTGCATTGGAAAGTTGGAGATTTCATATTCAGAAATATGAACAAGATCAATGAATTTGCAAGCCACTTCCACCGCCTCAATTTAAAATATGATGAAAAATTAAATGGTTCAACTCTAGTGGTATTTTTGTAGAACATATATTGGTTGTTGGTTTCAACAATTCTTTCATTAATGCTATTTTGAATGAAGATGGAGACAATGCCTCGGGCACTCCCACTCGTGACACCAATGACCTCGAAATGATACTCAACACCAATGAGTCGTACGAGCAGATAGGAAAAGGTCTGAGTGAGAAAAATGCCTAATCCCCGACCGTCACACCAAAGAGTACAACATCTCGGAGAAACGCTCCAACGACCCACCAAAGTAAGAACCCTCCTTCTAGAAAAATTAAAAGTTCTCATAAAATTCCCTTGAGGAAGAAAAGAAAAAACATTGTACAAGAAGAGGAGGGACCTCAAGGAGAAAGCGATATCCATGACCTCTCCCTCAAGGATATGGAACTCTAAATTGACATCGATAAAGTGTTCCCCAACGTTGACCAACTAGAGAACTCTTCTCATGCGAACCCTCAAATGGAAATAATTGATATCGATACCTTTGACAAAGAAGAGTCTTTTGTATTTAAATGCGTTGTTTTTTACAGTGAGTCCAAAAATTTGATTATTGAGTAAAAATATGTAAAGAATAAGAAGGGGAAGTCTCGTTCAGAGATTAACCTATGAAACATGTAGCCTTCCCAAATTTCCCAGATACATCGAGCAACTAGAGACGCTCTAGATAATTCTATTGGAGGCCTTGAAGCGGAGAATGTGAGGTTAAAGGAGGGAATTAAAGAATTGGAGGAAGCTTTAATGCCTCTTCCAGTACTTGCTAGTCCTTTAGCAATGATCGGGCCTACCACACCTGCGGAAAAATTAAAAGGATCGGCAAGACTTCTCACATCATCCCAAGGCTATGTGGAAAAGAATATCAAGAAAAGAATGGAAGTAATAACAGAAGCTTGGGATATGTCAAAGAGCATGGTCTCTTTTGGAATGAGAGCACAAACTTTTCATGAATATTTGCAGGCATATTTGAAAAACGAGGAAGGTTTCTACCTTGATGCGGTTTTACCATTTGGTGTTAAAGTTACCAATATGACATAATTAAGAAGAAGAGAGGAGGATCTCCCTTCTTAGAACCAGATAAAACAATTGAACGCATGCTCAAAGGAAAAAGTTAAAAACCTGAATTGTATTGTTCAAGCATGCAGCCAGGCCATAACCAGAAGAGAAGAATTATTCAAGAAGCTAACTGAGATAGATCTAGCTGGCAACACCAATGAGGTTCAAGACCCCAAATTGATACTCAACTCGTTGTTCTTAACCAAGCAAGCATTTGATGAACAAGTTGATATCTTTAAAGGGTTATCATTTGAAAAATTCTACAGCATTCTTGAATATGGTGAAGATGACGTGGAAAATTGGCTAGTTGATTATTCAATTAAAAATCAATATATTGAAGAAGCTTTGCGGAACATTTCTATTGATCTAAGGGACTTGGAAGGTGAACTTTTGAATATAAAAATCTGGCATGAAATCAATGTGGCGCCAATGAGGAGCTACATCGAGGAGTGGTTTAAAAAGGTTGTCGACAAGCTTACCAATGAAGGGAAAAGGACGGTTGAGACGGTTCCTGTAACCGTCGAGGAAAGCCATAAAAGGACATCAGCAAAAAAGTGACAAAAGAGGAGATATCATCATAGTAAGTTCATATTGATCACATATTTATGTCTTTATCAAGCTCTTCATCCAGTTACTCCCCCTTTTTAAATAGAAAGGTTTAATCGAAGACTGATAATTTCCTTTTTCTTCTTACCAGGTCTTGTTGCCTTCCGTCGCCCACTTTCTTCTTTCTACGAACTTCATTCTTATACATATTTTCTTTATGGTTCGTGGGAGCCCCAATCCCAGTCATTATGACAAACACATTTTAATTTCAAAGAATATGTATTGAACTATATACTTTTTAGAAATTCCAAGAGAGCTATTTTGGGAACAATCTCGACTGTACTTTGTAACCTAGTTTTTCTGAATATAAATTATTTGAGGTTGATCTATCGTTATCTCCATTTGAGATGCCCATGTACTACTCTGTCAAAGTTCTCTCATGCATGCGAGTCATTTTCTTTTATTTATTTTTATGTGATCAGAAATCTTTAGCCCTACTATGATGGATGTGAGGAAGTTCTATTTATTTGTTTTAAATGTATGAATGTGTGTGTTTCCTAGTCCATTCTCAGGAACTCTCTTTTTAAAAGAAAAATAAAAATGTTTATGTTTTTTGTTATATCTATTTTACTTTACTTTGACGGACTGCTTTAAAAGTCCCACATTTTATAAATATCAGACAGAGGAGTACCACCTCTATAAAAACACAGGAGGATTTACATCCTCATGAGGTTTTCATTTCGGTCCTAACGGATTCAAGCATCGACAGAAACCCTCTAGCAGTACTACAAAGTGTGATACAAAATATTCCCCAGGTACCACAAAAAGCCCTCGTAAACACCTCTAAGATCCCTACGAAAAGCAACTAAGGTCACCAACTTGTAGTTAGTGTCCAGGGTGTACGTTCGATAGTCGGGATCAAACGTATGGGCAGGGTAACTGATCCCAAAAATCTTCAGTATCACTTCAGTAAAATCCCCCAATATACAATCTCTCCACTATGCTCAGTTAAGATTTGGAGGGGATATCTCCTCGACTCTCCTTTAAATGACTTTGTATTTGAATCTTGTTTTAGAGGAGATTCTTGACTATACTTATATGACAGTTATATTTGACTCTCCCTAACTTAGACTCCTATGTTTTCTCAATGGCCTTGGAGAGTTATCTCTCCAATCTTAATTCAAGGCCTTAACCCTAAACTTCTTTGTAAACCCTATAAACAAAGTCTAGTACATTTAAAGTTTAATGTTTGTTTTAGCAGTTGTTCTTTACTCAAAGGATATGGAAGTGCAACTGATGTTGTTTAAGACTCTTGCAAAAATGAAACTTGTAAGAACACAAACAAAGAAAACTTTACACTTATTCTTCAATGAAAATGAGTTTCAAAAAAGAAAATGCATGAACAATCCTTCAAACCTTTAAATGCAATTTTTTCTTATTCTAGTATCTTTTTATTTTTCAAATAACAATGCAAAACAATGCACAGAAAGAAAGAGACCTAGCTAGCAAAAGACTAGGTTTTTTCATTTTCTTTTTCTTTATACCAAAGCAAGAAACATGCCTAAAGACCTGAGTGATCGTAAGCAAATTCTTTTATTGAAAAGTTCAGAGACAAGGGAACCAAAGAAGAATGACAAGCAAACAAGTAGTTATGTCTTTTATGTTACTAAAAGAAATGAAATGCAAATGAGGTGTGATTTCCATTTTTCTTTTATGAACAAAGGGAAGAAGGTAAAGAGGAAGAAAGAAAAGAATCATGAATCACTAAAACACAACAATCAAACTAGAAACTCAACCCAGCCACACACGACTAACCTTTCGACCCAGCTAAAGAACCTTATAACCAAAAGACTAACCTAACCAAAATCAAGATATTTTAGATGATTTAAAAGTTTTCAGAGACTTAGCACAATAATCAAAAGCAAAAGAAAACCCAGAAGGCTCAGATTATACTGAAGAAGTAAACCAAATCCTCCAAGAACAGAGAGAAAGACTTAAAAATAAAGTTTCTTACACAGATACATGACTATGTACACTAGCGTTGATCCATATTTTCGACCGGTCTAGTATTGTCATTCAACCACTCTTAGGATTTATTTTACATTTTTCTTAGCTTATTTTTCTTTAATTTTCTTCTCTTACATCAAAAAAACCTCCAAGAAATTAATCTTTTTTTCAAATGATGTGGATGCGGAGCTGCATAACCATGCTTGATTTTTTTCTTTTTTTTTACTTACTTAGGTCTACAACCCCACACTCACCAAGGCTATTACTTTGTTTCCTTTTTCGTTTTCTTTTGGTACTTAGCCAAAATTCAAGTAATGAGGATGCAGAGCCATGTGCGATTTCTAAATACTTTCCTAAGTTTCCACCTCCGCAAATTCACAGGTCTGCATCCACTTTCCACTTTTTACTTATTTTCATACTTAGCCATATTTCTCATTGCAGAGCGAATCTCCTTACTCCTCATCACTTTCTATGACTCGTAGTTACACAACCCCGCAAGTCCACATTTCTCCCAACACTTAACCATATTCATGAATCTCAATGTGGTCATTGTCACCTTTTCCCGAAGATTGTTTCACAAACATTTAAGTATGCAACTCCACAACCCTGCAACTCTGCATTTCTCCCAACACTTAACCGTATTTGTGAATCTCAATGTGGTCATTGTCACCCTTTCCTGAATATTGTTTCAAAAGCGTCTAATTCCACAACAAATTTCATCTCAGAATTGAAAATGTTAATATTTGGACAAAGCACATCAAGGCTATCCTTAGAAGCAGGTTCCTTCCTCGCTCGAAAAAAGATTTATGGGTTGTCCAAAGAATTCATTGTAATTAGATTATTTGGGAGTAAGGAGAAACCTTTCCTCTTACTATTTTATACATCAGATAAACTATTTGTTGGAGAAGTATGCAGGCAATACAAAACTTGGGCTCATTTCTTCCATGACAAAAGGAAAAAACAGTTTATACCCCTACCATGGAAAATTGGGGATTGTATTGTTAAACACATAAGTCACCTAAATGAGTTGGAAGATGTTGACCTAGATAGAAAATTCACCACACATATGTAGTTAGTCGGGTATGTTTCACACTTTCTTAGAATTGAACAATTCCAAGAAGGTGGCAAAGATTATTTGGATCTCCAAGAACTAGAAGCCTACCAAAATTCAGAGAATATAGGAGAAGTAAATGGTACAAATGAGGGATACAAACAACATGGTAAAGAAACAACAAATCAAAACCCTAAGTCGTCGACAACGTCTTAAAGAAGTACTCCATCGAGAATGAAGAACAAAACCAGTGGAATGGATACTAGAAAAACACCACTTGGAGGCTCAGATGATGGTGGAGATAAAAACCCACCAAGAAAAAGCCTTGAGAAAACACATGTTACACACACTCCTATAAAATAAAAATAAAAAAAATTCATTAGTGGAAATAAATGCACGAGAAGACCAGGAAAGTCCCCATGCTATGGACATGGATGAAATCATTGAAGAACCTGATTGGTATGCACAAAGGTTGTTAGAGACGAGAGAATAGTTGATTCTATTATGACTAAGGATCCTAAGATATTTGAAGAGGAGTCTGTCACTTTGCGCCATGTAGCTTACAATCAAGAAACCAAAAATTTACAATTAGAAAGAGTTAATACCAAGAATCAAAATTCATCTGAATGATGGAAAACTTCTATTGACTTGGATGGAGTAGCACCATCTAAAATTGCATAATTTCATGGAGATACTGGAGATGCATTAAGACAGTCAATTGAAAACATGTAGAAAGAGAATTCAGAACTAAAGAAAAGAGTAAAATAATTAGAAGTTGCTATGGTACCAGCACCATTGTTCCCATAACCTTTAAGTTCTATGCAACCTCTACTTGAATTGGAGGAGAACCCTGAAAGAAATACAAAATACAAAGTCTCATCAAGTTTATTGCATGTTGTAAGAAAATATGTTGGTGATGCCATACAAAAACGGGTTGATATAATTTAGGAAATTTGGTAGCTTGCCCAAAATATTGCTAGCTTTTCCTCTAGTATAGAGAATTTCAAAGAATATCTGAAGAAATATTTGGAGAATAATGAAGGATTTTTCAAGAGAGTTGTAAATACATTTTCTGCTAAAGTTTCTAGTTTAAATGAATCTCGGAGAAAGGAACAAAAACTTCCTTTGCCTTATCATATGAAGCAAATTAATGCCCATTGGTTAAGGAGAATTAAAGAATTAAGAAAAATGATAAATGAAATTGAAGACCTAAGGAATAAAAAAAGTGATTTATTTCTTAAGCTTGTGCATCTTACCAAGGAATTAGATGGTCTCGATTTATTGATGGATACCATGATCTTAACCAAAGAATCTTTAATGGGACAACTTAAAGCATTAAAAGTTGTTTGGGCTAATGAATTTACCGAAACCATAGAATTTTATGAGAATAAAGTTGAAATATGGTTGGTTCGATATGTCAACAGAAATGATGAGGTGGAAGACACATTGCATCAATAAGAACTAGACCTGAGGGAATTTGAAAGACAATTGTTCGAGATTGAAACCAAACATGAAATCATTGTGGCACCTTTGAGAGAGTACATTGAGGAATGGCTGAAAAAGAGATTAATTGAAATTATTGAACCAGAAAATAAAGAAACAATTAGAGCAGTTATGCCACCCCAACCACAACAAATGTCTATAAGGAGCCATCTGCAAGCAAGTGAAGAGATGAGATTTTTCCATCACAGTGAGTCGAACATAAACTCTAGGTGAAATCATGAAGATGGGTGTCTATTTTGCTTGTTTTATGAGAAAAAAAAAACTATATTTTCACAAGTTCTTCAACTTTCGACATACAAAATTATTTATTTTATTTAGAATTTCACTTTACAGTAAAAACAAAACTTATGAAGAATTTTATTATCTTTCCAATGACTATTTTTCATTTTTTATTTATTAAGATTTGATATGTCAATTTAACAATTGTTTAACAGTATGTTCCTTAAATATGAAAGGAATGATAATGAGTTATTTTTCCCCCAACAGTGTCTCTATTATTAAATTTTTTTTTTTAACAAATGAAATATAACGCAACAATCTACAAAGACTATTTTATTATGACTATAATTTTAAATCTAACGGATGAATATTATAATTTCTAGAATTTTTTGAAGTTGACCAAGCTGAAAACGTTGCAGAGTTTAAACACATGTTTTCCCCCACCTTGTATCTATCTTAATTTTTACTTAAAAATAAAATCTAAAAATACCCTTTTGAAAAGAACAGTTTAAGGATTATGAATATAAATTTTTCACTGTGTATTTTTAGAGATACATATATTTCATTTCACTAAATCATAATGTTAGATGAAAATATTATGCAGTAAGTTTTTTAAAAAATTAAATAAAATTAGATAAAAATAATGAAAATGAAAACAAATTATAGGAATTGAAAGTAGATTCAATTTTGCAAATGTTGGTGTCATTTTTGAAACCAAATTTTGAGTATTTGCAGGAGTCTGCAACCTCCAAAGTTTAGGTAAGATAGAGGGAATTCTCTGGTTCCTGCATACAGTCTCATTCTCTAGTTTTCGACCGAAAAACTAAATTCTAGCGATATCCGTTAAAATTAAACGATTTCCTAGATTTTCGGCCGAAAAAAGATTTTTTCAGCCAAAAGATGGGTGAGTGAATTCCATCAGCCAAAAAAAATGAAAAGACACGTCGTATCATTTCATTTCGTGTCAAATCATATAAATACACTTTTGACCGAACACATTTAACACAATTCATCGCTTGTTTCATGGTTTTCTAGAGCACCTAAACAAAGTTTCGAATCATCTTTTTTGTTTTTGTTGAACAAGGTAATTGATGTTTGTTCAAGTTTTTATTGGAATAACAATTTATATATTGAAATATAAATGTTGAGCATTTTTTCAAGATGAAGCCTTTGTTGAACATAACTTTTATAGATAACTATACTCATGGGAAACATAAGTTTGCGTAAGAGAAAATTTGATCGCACTCGAGATGAAACTCACCATAACGATCAAAGGAAAGAGCATTATTGGAGAAATAAACGAGAACGTGCAAATATTGAAGAAAGAAAAGATGATAATGTAAATATATAATTTCAATAAGAAGAAGTCCAACCAGGTATGCATAAACATATTGTCTATATTAAAAGTATAGAATTCAAATTTAAAATATTGTTTAATATAATTGATTGTAATTACGATTTGATGTTTTTCAAAAAACATAAATAGATTTGTCTCATAACGTCGATGAAGACGTTGAAACTAAAATTGAAGCAGAAGACGTTGAAACCGAAGTTGAAGCAGAAGATGAATCACTTATAGGTATGTACATAAATTTAGATAATACAAGATGAACACGTGTATATAGTTTAGTGAATTTATGTTCGGGTTTTGTTTTTTAATATAAACTTTAAATTGAAATATGCAGGAGAATCTATCAACATTGATGATGAAATATTAGAAAATTTTCATACTGGAAAATTTGGGAGGAAAGAAGCTAAGCATTATATAAGTTATCGAACTAAGAATATGTATAATATTTTTTTCAAAAATGAATCAGTAACAGTACAAGCTCAACTTTTACTCTGTCTAATAAATTCAAGAAAGTTAAAAGAAGCTACATCATTACTGGGTATTCAAAAGTCGACAAAAGATACAAAGGTGAAACAAAATATCTTTGACAATATAACTAAAGAATTAAAAGGTTTTGGAAAATCTCGAACAAAAAAATGTCAATGTTGCACATAGAGTGATACAAACAACAATTGTTTCATCTAGCAATATAAAATATCATTTGACATGACAAATAGAAAAAACAATGGGAACATCAAGAAAAACATTGTACAAACATAGAAAATTTCAATTGCAAATAGATGCAAATGATGAACTGGCTTGTTGGATAGTGATTTCTAGACAACCCTACAAATATCGACTTGCAGAAAATGTTAAAGAATTGGCCCGTAATTGTTGGTTGACAAAATCTTGTGTTTCGCCACATATAAGGGATGTGTTGCGACAAATAATAGCATGAAAAAAATATAAAGAACATCCAAAACATATATTGTCAATGACACAAATAGAATTGTTCAATAAGTTTAGAGAAGAGCACAAAGAAGTTAAAATTTTCATCAATACATTTGTGCAACAAAAACCATGGTTTGTTAGACCCATCATTGTCCGTGACACTTGTTGTTGTCATTATCATGTGGAATTTGAGTTGTATTACGACACTTTTCTTGATTTTGGTAAAACTTTGTGTCCAAGTTCACCTCCTCCTTCCACATTCCATGCTTTTATATCTGAAATTCTATGTGAAAGAGAAGGTGATGAATTATTTTACCAAAACAAATGTGTTGATGGAAAGAAATGTGATCGTTGTGGAAATATAAGTTTGTTTCACTCAAAGTATCCCATTGATATGAATGATCAATCATTTTCTAATATAACAATCAATTGAAAAAGATCTGAATATATCAACAGCACGACTCCATATTCTTCAAATGTTATTTCCAAAATGATTGATTTTAAAATAGATAAAATGTGTGATAGATTTTTTGAAGAAGTTTGAGGAAGAAATTTAAAAATACACCAAGCATTCACATAGATCTCGATGGAAAGACCTACAATTCAAACAATCTCATGAAGTGTTTCCACCAAGGACAATTTTTTCTGTAATTGATTTTGTAGAGAATTACACATCCGCTGCACAAAAAAAAATATAGAGTGAATATTATCATTTTGATCAAGTCACTATATTTGTCCACGTTCTATATAGACATTATCAATGAAGTCTTGATAACATAGAAAGCACCAATGACAATCGACATGTCATTAAAGAATATTATTTTTATATAAGTGATGATCAAGCACACAACACACGTTATGTACAACATTGTTTTGATAAATTTTATGATTCATTGAAAGAACGCAGAATCGGATTCGATCGACATTGGATATGGTCAGATGGGTGTGCGGGTCATTTCAAATATTCATGATCATTCTATTTATTGTGTCGTCTTCATAAAAAATCAAACATTACACATTGTTGGAATTTTTTTTAGACTGGTCATGGAAAAGGAGAGCACGACGGTGCAGGGGCATGTGTAAAACGAGCACTTTGAAGGTATCAGATGAACCCCCATGATGATCAATTTGAATATGCTGATCAAGTTGTTGAATGGTGCAAAATGGAGCTAAGCCATGAAAATAATCTATCAAGGGATGTGCACAGGTGTGTCTATATATACATGTTACACATGTACACAGGATATTTTTATTCACGTTTTCAAATTTATTTTCAATCTTCAATCATTTTCTTGAGAGATTTCAAGTTAACAAGTTCTTGTCTTGTGCAGGTTTTTTTGGTACGTTGGAATCCAAGATGTAAATAGATCAATTCCATATGAAGTCGATACAATACATGGGACACAAAAAATGCATTCAGTTAAAACAAAACGCTATCAAAATGTGTTTGCATTTGATAGAAGAAATGAGTCTTGTTTTTGTTCAGTTTGCATAGAGGACACAGAATCCATAGATATTTGCGAAAACAAAAATGCAGAATATGTTAAATCTTGGAGACATATCGAACTTAATATAAAATGGAAAATTTCACTTGCAAGCTCAGAGGAGATGGAATCAAATAAAACTATAGTGTTAGTTGATGGCGATAGATTTTCTGATCTTGTTGGAGAAGGTAATATTTATGTTTAATTTTTTTCAAATAACTTGTAGATGTACTTGTGTGATAATCTAACACGAACTATTTGTTGTCCAATATATCCAATTATTTTCAGGAGATGTCTTTGTCGTGGTTGCACCTGTAGACAACACTAAAAATGTGAAATATTATTTGATGCGATGCACA
The DNA here is from genome assembly GCA_032191745.1 of Picea mariana. Taxonomy (NCBI): domain Eukaryota; kingdom Viridiplantae; phylum Streptophyta; class Pinopsida; order Pinales; family Pinaceae; genus Picea; species Picea mariana. The sequence continues at coordinate 2,126 of JASDQU010505594.1, read as the reverse complement.
GAACAAATGATGAGGTTATTAGAATATTTTGATGATAACGGTTTTATATATGAAAGAGGATCCATTGTATTGAAATGATATTTTTTTCAAGAAACCCATCAAACTGATACTCGTGTTCACTTTCAATACTACCAGTCAGATATCATAAGTTGTCAATATAGTCATTTGGTATGTGAAACGCACATAAAGTTAATAGAAGTTCAATAAAAGAAAGTTAGAAAATGGAAAATGTCCAAAGTTGATCATGAACGAATAATTGAAGATGGAATGTTATTACGATTTCTTTAAAAAAGTGACATGTACATTCCATAATTTTATATTTTTCATTGAAAGTACACGTATTTATGAATATCTAGGATTCTAGAATCATTTCCAGTTTAGTTTACTTTCATGGTCCATTCAATTAAGAAAAGTTGTATTTTTGATGAATTGTAAAGTTTACCAAGCCTTATTTACAATTTCAGGGAAGTTCACGTATATAGATTGTATATAGGGAACCTAAATTGACCTATACTTTGGATGATTATAATTTAATCCTACAAATTATCCAAATCGTATACACAAATCCTTTAATGCATGTAACTGATTTACTACATATAAGATTTGTGTTCATTATTTGCAATTTGATTGTCCAATGCTTTTTCATATGAAGAGGATAACTTCATATCAAAACTAGGATCCATTTCCATGTCATTATAAGGGACTATTGATGGCTTAGAAAAACTTTAAAGACATCTTAAAGTGTATGATTAACATCCTAATTAAAAAATTCAAGGTGGTACATGTATGATTATCATCCTAATTAAAAAAATTAAAGTCATCTTAAAAAGTATCAATTTTAATTATGAAATTGTGAATTATGATTCCAAAAGTGTTGATATTATATTAAATTGTTAAATTTATGCATTTAGATTTCAATATCTTGAAGAAAATTGAAATAAAAATGTTTATGATGAATAGGTAACAAGTTACTTATATTCCACACATTAAACATAGTTTTCATTGAGTTTGATTGAAAAAAACTTAAGTTGAAAACGAATTTGATTTTGTGGCCTGATAACAAAAAATAAAAAATAAGAGGTCATCTACTAAAGCTTCGTTTGTTGCATTTAGATTTTCATAATTTTAATTGAATTAATGGTAGGGGTCATATTAATGACATTAGTGAATACTTCCAATGTGGAGAGGATTGATAATTTCCATCAACCATTTTCTACCCTTACAAAAACAATTTATATCAATATAAATTTTAATGAAAATCGCTTACTTAGATTAAAGTATATTTTAATTTTACATATTAAAATAGGTTATAATACTTTCAATGTGTAGGGGATTATTAATTTCCAGATCAACCATTTTCTACCATTTTCGATACATAAAAATTTTAATGAAAATCGCTTACTTTATTAAAGCATATTTTAATTTTACATTCTAAATCATATTTGTATTTCAATTTTTATTACAAGGTACACATTTTTATTTCACATTTTCTTGAATAAATATATTGAAAGCTCGAAAAGAAACCAAAGACTAAAATAACCAATTTAGTGTTGGATTGTCATTTCATTGTGAAATTTCATAAGAAACTATAAATTTTGATGACTTGTTTTGATTATTTTCAACCATATTTCCAAATCAAACAAAATTTAAATTATAAGTGAGAAACTATAATTTTTATTTCACATTTTCTAGAATATTTCATTGTGAAATTTCATAAGAAACTATAAAATTTGATAACTTGTTTTGACTATTTTCAACCATATTTCCAAATCAAACAAAATTTAAATTATAAGTGAGAAAATATAATTTTTATTTCACATTTTCTTGAATATTTCATCGTGAAATTTCATAAGAAACTATAAAATTTGATGACTTGTTTTGACTATTTTCAACCATATTTCCAAATCAAACAAAATTTAAATTATAAGTTAGAAACTATAATTTGATAGTTACTCAGATCTCTCATCACTACACAATCAGCTCCACACAAAATCAACTCTACTTCACATAGTACCATGATATTTATACAATAATATTTATAAATAAAATGAAATAAAACATTTTTAATTTCAGCACAGTATCGTAAAACATAAATTAACCTTTTGAGAAATCAAATATGAGACAAT
>JASDQU010505592.1:12679-48361 GCA_032191745.1 Picea mariana | reverse complement strand
GCTTCAGTCTACTCCAGCAAGTATAGATAGAATGATTTTCTTTACTACAACTCTAAGTGCTTTTGGAATTGAGCATATATAGTGCGCAGCTATCTTTGAAACAAAAGACTTCCCTGGGTTGATAATTTATGTTTCACTTGGTTGTTTGAAATTAATTAAGCAATTATAGTGACCAACAAGTAGGTAGAGACAAATTGGGCTAGCCACGATGTTGGGAGACTGTTGGGTGAACAATCTCCTGCCATCCGTCATTCTCAGGAACTTTTGGTTGCAATGAAACATGAGGGGGAATGGGGATACTAGGGACATGTTGGGATAAAAAGGGAGTCCTTTCTGGCCTAGTTTCGACTACCCCTTATCCAATCCAATTGAAAAATGCATCTTGGAAGAGTTGGTTTAACTCTTATGAATCTACATCAAAATGTATTGAATATCTAGGCCTTCTAGGGCCTCTTTTCCAATTCCCTTTTCCCCTGTTATTTCATCCATGGATTCCTCTCCTGAAGAAGCTCATCTTGTATGCAGTGTTTATTAGAAACTATCTTCGTAAACAAACCATACATGATATCTCTATAATATGTAACAAAGTTTGGCTCATCAATGACATCAGACCCATGCAATCCAATCCATAAAAATCATTTAATACTTGTCAATGAGAAGGGGGTGAATAAGGGTTCTGGGATATCTGAGGGGGTTGTATTGAGCAAAAAAGTGATAAAATTAAAGGGAGTAAGAACATGATTATCGCTCAAAAAATTATTAAACAATCAATTGTGTTACAATAACAAAATCACATCAATTGTGACCTATCTATGTGTCATCCTTTAATTGTTGTAATACCAAGTTTCCATTTAATTTTAATTTAATTTTAAGAACAAGGCATGCAAAGTGAATCTGGGAATGTGAGGGGATTCCTAATGTGCAAAAAAGTGAGAGAATGGCAAGGAAGTTCATGGATAACGTTCATAAAACAAATTAGATAATCAATAATCATAACTTTGCATTAAAATCAATCCAAAAAGCTCCAACATTCATTGTTTATCAATTGTGATCCAAACTATTTGTTGTTCCAATAATTAAATTTCCCAAAATTTCTCAATTCATAACAGTCTGCGAAATCATAACTTATAAACAAAACAACCTTTCCATTCAACAATCTTGTTTAACAAAGTGTTGATCCTTTCTTTCCTTTCTTTAAAAAATAATCAAGAAAATGCATAACAATATGCTCGACATCTATCCCTGATAACCCATAATGCATCACGATAATAACAACATCCATGATTTACCAATTTACAATCATCCTAATTAAAATATACACATGTCTCTTTTCAAATACAAACAAACTTCCAAAATATGTCAGATTATACACAGTCTTCATCATATCAATCCACAAGATATTGAAATGAAATAATATTAAAAAAAAAACATCAAACCTGATCCTTATCACTGTGGATATAACTTCCTTTTAAAACCATTGGTAACATGTACGATGATCCAATATAATATATGAAGCGAACATAACCAACTACACAAAAAAATTATTTTTTAAAACTAGCCATAACCTGATCAGGCCTAGCAAAAACAAACAAGTGTTTCCATTTATAATCAAGACCATGCTGGTAAAAACATAGTGAATGAAACCATAATTAAAGAATACAAATACAACTCTCAACTGTATGCAAGCTCTTGTTTCATTCTTATTCAAACAATTTAACCATACAAAGACAAGACAGAGACTCGACGATAGAGTGTGTTTCTTTTTTTTAAAAGGACCTCCATAACCATTTCACTAATACCCGATACTAGACATCCCTAGAAAGTGCTCGAGGTGAGAAAATACAATGGAGTCTACATCAAGTTCTGTCAAAAATGAAATGCAGGGAAGCAACAAGAGTTTGTTCATCCTTGACATCAACACATAGAGTTGGGGGTCTTCTGAGACTTATCAACCATAGGAAAAATACCTTTTTAAAAAGACACAGTAGTGAGCCACACAATCTTCTTATTACTCCAAGTCATGGATGGGAGCAATTATCAACACACAAAGAGAGAAAAGACGATAGAGAAAAATAACCTAGTGCAAATGGTGCATTTAACACTTGTAGAGGAGAGGCAAAATTTAATTGAATAGTGGCAGTTATTAAAAAAAAACATAGAGATATACATCTCTATTCAATACTTAAGAGTCGAACAACTTGACAACAACACCAGTGAGGATGCACACATCCTCTTGACATAACGCTGAGATACAACTTGTATTAGTCCATAACCATACATGTGTATATTAATGTTAGGGTCACCCAAGACTAGATCTTCATACACTTCGTTGAAAAGGCATTAACAACGGGCCAACGACCATGACTTAGGGTTTGAAGAAATACAAAACAATTGTTGGCAATCCTTTTGCGATTGGGTAAGGGTTACAATCATGACTATGAGGGAAACAAAATAACTGAAGGTAATACACAAAATGAAACCCTCTATCATAAATGTAGAGCCATATTTACCACCATTAACTTATTATTCCATAGAGACCCATCATGATATTAAACTAGCTGAGCAACCAGTCAATGAACAACTTAAAATACACAATTATTTTGCTTGTAATTCCAAACATTTTACAGTTATCACAGAGAGCTATAGCACACATATAACAGTTGAAATTATCAAGAACACACATAATCCAAGCATCACTGAGCCATAATTTGTTCATACAATAGACAATACCTCATGGATGGAGAGAAAAAGAATCATACCTATGGAAAAATGCTTAAATGGTGAGTTGGTCGAGACTTCTTTCTTCCAAGATCCTGAAAATGCAAAGCTTCACAACCAACAAAGTGAAAAATGAAACAATGGAATAATTATAGGGTGACAACTGATAGGGGGAGTATGGAGTGATGTGCAGTAAATGCACATCTCTTCGATCACCTGGCCTATTCAATTAGAAGTATGGGACAACCCAAAAACATCACATTCACCAATCAATTAAACCATGTATTCAATGGCAAACCATTGTGAAATCTACGACGATATCAATCGCATTGTCCGCCACCCAATATCATTTACACGTTAACCCTTGCCTTAACTCCATGCCATAATACATATTGAAATGTTGTAGGCACCCCATTCAAATCTAATTAAATTCACATAGCCCAGTAATCAAGAATAGCATAATAGTTAGGACTAACACTAATATCCTTTAACTTTTCCATTCAAACTTACATATAATCCTTTATCATAGCTCCAACATATACATTATTTCCCTTTGTTACCTTTTAGGATTTTCTCATATTTTTGTTTCTTTGTTTTGATCATACTACCATTAAAATATCTCTTGCATATATGTGGCTAGGTGATCGATCATAAGGTTAAATCATAGCAGTTATAATTAACATGCTCCTCATAACCATAAAACTATTTTTTATCGCAAAAATAATTCCACAAAAAGCATCATCCACCTATTACCATATCAAAATGAAACCAAGATTGCATTGTCAACAATGTGGGACTATGTAGGCAACATCAAAAAAATAGAAAAAAATGCATGATATGTCTATCCTCGTGCCTCTAGTCTACAAGGGGGTCCCACCTACTAGTATTATATTATTAGCATAGTTAGATAATAGGGCTTAAGCAATACTTTGCAGGCGTAATTCATCGTTATGATTGTAATCGTCAACAAACTGTCGAATCCACAGGGAAATCTGTTTCCAACAGATTAAGAACTCAAAATGTCTAGTTTCGCAGACCAAGTAACATCAGATCAAGAAGATAAAAATAAGAATGATTGAGAAACATGGGGAAGTGAGAGGATTTAATGGAAAAATGACTGGTAATTTGGGAATAGCTCATGGACAGTGTTAATTATGAGGGGGTTTTGTCCTTGTAAGGATAATCATTCAACTAAAAATTGTTCTTGACTTCAAGGAGGAAAATTTTCTGAACTTTCTCTTTTGGAATCTCAAAAAAGGAAAGTAGAAGCGGGATAAAACCAACTATATCATAAAACAACAGTGAAAGAATATAACAATTTCAATGATTCCTTCAAGGGGAACATCATGACAGCCATGTAATCTTGATTGTTGTTGATTAACAATACTTTGCAGAAGGGTCGTTGTGGCAGAACTGATCCAACATTTTATTTTGACAAAAATTGAAGTCAAAAGAACAAAAGAAAGAAATGTCATAACATAAATCAAACAACAAAATTGAAATCAAAAGAAATGAAATGACAGAAAATGAAATAGCAGAAATGGAAAAATACTAATGTGAAAGCATAATGAAAAACTACTTATGTAAAAACATAAATGAAAACTATTATAATACAAAAACATTCCAAATAGCATTAAACTCTTCAAGTTGGTTCCACGCAATGTTTTAAGTGGGAACCGTTAGTGTTGTAGGAAAACAGTCGCTCTTGTAAAACCTTTAGAATATAATAATTTGTACCCAGGACAAAAGCGATCTTAAAAGGACCCAACCATACTTTTTGAAACTTTGAATTCCTTCCTCTATCAACATGAGATGAATTGCATAACAATACCTTCTCATTGACTTTAAATTTGACATCTTTGACACTCTTGTTGAAATATTTTTTAACAATCTATTGTCTTTTCTTTATATTATCCAAGGAAAATGCCCTTTTCTCCTCTAAATCCAAAAGTGCATTCATTCTTTGAGAAACATTAGAATAATTTAATTCTTCGACCTGTAGCATTAACCTTAAGGAGGAAAGTTCCATATCAGTAGGCATAATGGCTTCTTGACCATAAACGAGTTGGAAAGGAGTGCAACCAGTGCTCACCTTGGTGGTAGTTCAATCTTCCCAAAGGGCATAAGTGAGGAGAGTGTGCCATTGACAAGGCTTATCTTTGATGAGCCTTTTGATAATTCTTACTAGATTCTTATTGTTAGACTCTGCCTTCCCATTTCCTTTGGGGTAATAAGTTGATAAAGGTAAAAAATTTAACCCCCAACTTAGCTAAAAATTGGGTCAGCTTAGCAGAAATAAAAGTGGGACCATTGTCTGTAATAATTTCCAAAGGAAGACCAAATATGGAAAAAATATTATTTTCAAGGAAATAAATTACCTGCTCATCCTGCAAATGTTTAAGCGGGACAAATTCAACCCATTTTGTAAAATAGTTTGTGGATGTCAAGATAAAGACTTGTCCTACTAAAGACAGAGGATTAATAGGACCAATAAATTCCAAACCCCATTTTGAAAAAGGAAAGTCTGGGAGGACAGGTTGTAAAGGCATGGCAGAGAGGCGTTCTTTCCCACCAAATTTATGACACTTGTCACAAGATCTCGAAAAAACATAAGAATCATGAAATATTGAAGGTCAATAGTATCCTTTTCTAATAATGTTAAAAGAAGTGGTTTTTGCTGAAAAATGACCTCCTACATGAATAACTGAATTTGAAGAACCATGAGGTTCTTGCAACAGTTTGTGTGCTTCCTCATTGTTTACACAATGAAGCAACATACCATCGACATATCTTCTAAATAGGAAGTCTCCTATAATGAAATATCTAGTATATTTGAGACAAAGCCTTCTTCTTTGATGAGTATCTAAGTTATCTGGACATCTTTGATTTTGCAAATAGAAAACCAAGTTTTTATAACAAGGATGTTCAAACACAGGAAGGATTTAATTATCAATGTAGAATAGTGTTGATAGAGCACTATCTTGTTCATCAATTTCTTCACTAGTTTCAGCATGTCGGGCTAAGTGAAGGGATAAGTCACGTCCCTTGATGGTGTTAGAAGTCACGACAGTTAAATCATGATCATGGATCTTGGCAAGCCAATGTGCAATCTTCCCTGAAAGATAAGTCTATGAGAGAAAAAACATGATAGCGGGGAAAGGGACTTTTACCAACGTGTGCTTACCTAAGATGAAGTGGAGAAATTTTTCAACATCTTTAACAAGAGAGAAAGCATTTTTTTCAATAAAAGAATATTTAAACTCATCATCAAACTAGCTTTGACTCATGTAAGCCATTGGTTTTTCATTACCTTGGTCGTCACCTTGCATGAGGATAGTAGAAACTACTTCCTCTGTGGAATTAGTATATATCATAAACTCTTTCTCAAAATCCAGCTTTGTCAAAATCGATGCAGAAATGATTTCTTTCTTGATCCCTACAAAATAATTTTCAACATCATTTGTCCAAGAAAATGAACAATCTTGCTTAAGAAGATTATGAATTGGCTTGACCATTATAGAAAAATCAGGAACAAACCTACAAACAAAGTTAATAACACCCATAAATTATTGAACCTACTTCTTGGAAGTGGGAGCAGGTAGATTTAGGATAGCAATAATCCTTTCAGGATCAATGCTTATCCCTAAATCAAAGACAATGTGTCCAAGAATCTTTCCCTCGGTAACATCGAAAATAGACTTAGAAGGATTTAGAGAAATGACAAATTTCCTGCATCGCATGAGAACTCTTTTAAGATGACCAAAATGATATGATCGGTTTTTATAATACATAGTTAAGTCATAAAGATAGATCTGAATAATATCTCTGATCAAATCGTCAAAATCTATTTTCATAGCTATTTGAAAAGTGTCACCTACATTAGATAATCCAAAAGGCATATGTTCATAAGCAAAAGTGCCCCAATGAGTTATAAAAGTGGTTTTATATTTATCTGTCGTTTTTACCTTGATTTGATTGTAACCAAAAAATATGTCAAGTAGGACATCATCAATAAACCCGCAACGTGCTGCAAAATCATTTCCATATTGGGGAGATGAAAGTGGTATTTTATACTAGCCTGATTCAATGCATGGAAATCTACACATAATTTGATTTGACCAGTTGTTTTCCGAACATGAACTAGATTGGAAAGCCACTCAGAATACTTAACTGGGAAAATGATCATAGCCTTCAAGAGTTTTTTCAACTCCTTTCAAACAGTTGCTTCCAGTGCAGGGTTAATGGGTATTTGTTTTTTCCTAACTAGTTTTATTCCCTCCTTGATCGAAATGACATGTAGTATAAGAGCAGGATCAAAACCACGAAGATCCTCATAAGACCAAGAAAAAACATCTTGAAATTCACTAAGCATATTAGCAAACTTCAATTTTCCTTCATCAAAACATTGGGCACCTATTTTAACATTCCTTGGAGACTTGGGTCTTCCAATGTTCAAGGAAATGGTTTCACCCACTTTCCTTTTTGACTCCTTTTCTTTATGTTTCTCTTTGTTTCCTACATAACTCAATGAAAATGAACTTTCTAGAGGAGTCAAGCCTTTAGGAATTTTTTTATCCTCCATTGATATAATTTCCTTAGGCTTCTAAGGTTCATTTTGAATGAAATCACATATGCTCTCATCACTAGGGAAGACCTTCCATGACTCTATATTGTCAGGGATGTGTGGACAATACAAAGATTGAAAGGTACATTCGGGTCTTTGTGGCAAAAGTTGCCGAGTAGGAGAGGATGTAAAAATAGCTAACCGATCATCCATTGAGTTCAATTACCTTTTAAGATGAGTGATGTTGAAATATAGTAAGTTTCAGATAAGTGCCCAAACATTTTGGGTGTAGTGTTTCATTAACTTGTTGCTAGGAGAGTATATCTTACGTACAATATTTACAACAAGTTTGGAATCCCTAGAAAATATAAGGTGACCTCAACCAATATTTTAGGCATTTTCAATGCCTACTAGTAATTCTCCAAATTCAATGACACTGTTTGTGCAAGCAAACTCTAACCTATAGGAAAAATTATGAATTTTACCCACATGAGAATACAAGATAATATCGGCTTTTTTTTCTTCATTAGAGCATGAACCATCAAAGTGAATATGCCACATCCCATCGTCTAAGTTTATTTGTTCCAAGTTAGAGTTGTTCTCATTGACAAATATGGAATACACTCCTAGGTCCTGCTCGATGTAATTCACATTAGGTTGTGGGACACTTTCAATGGAAGGTGAAATTCTCACCTCTCTTAGGACTATGGTGCTTTTACCATTCCAAGGAACGAATAAGTGTGTCCCATCGAGTGAGAGGTATCCAATCATCAAATCTGTCCAATCTCTTCCTAATATGATCGAATAGTTACTCTTTGCGATATCAATTACCTGAATATTAAGGGTTGTCCTTATTTCAAGCCGCGTGCACAAAACCAAGTTAACGTCCTTGATTTCACCTATGGTCATTTGTTGTAGACTATTATAAGATAACATGATTCTGGTGTTTACATTTGTACAAGATAATCCTATCTCTTCCATAATAATATTCGACATTACACTTGAGCTTGAACCATCGTCAATGAGGAAACAATGGGAAATCGTATCCATAATATTTACAGAAATATAAAATGGGGTGTTTTTTATAGGGTATCTAAATTTATGTAAACCTACTTTATTTATAGACAAATCCTCTTCATCTACCTCTTCATAGAGGTTGGATACAAGGAAATATTTTCCTTCCATGAATGTTTTTAGATGCATATGTTGTTCAGGGATGACAACCATGTCCAGGAGGGTTGCATCTTCTTTGATGTTGGCCAACTGATTTAGATTGTTGTATTTGGAAGAGGGAAGAGGGGAGGTATTTCCTTGAATTTCAGGAGCCTTAGGAACCTAAATAATAACAGCTAGTGAAGATGAGCTTGGGAAAGAAGAAGTGAGGGGAGGATCGTATTTTCTTTTGGGAGCATAGGGTTTATTCCTCATATTTATGATCATGACATCCTCTCTCTCTACAAATTCTATGAAAATAGTAGTAGTTTCAGGTATCTTACCAAATATTTTATCTCTGGCACTATTATTTACCTCACATGTACTTTCCTCGTGGTGTTCTTCACAGAAGTTATGCCAACTACGAGGCATGATAGATTTAGGCTGAAAATTATTTTCATTTGTATTTCTAAAGGGGGTGAAAAACAATATGAACCTACAGGGGTAAGAGAGGGGACATTTCCTTTTCACTCATACTCTATCATCTGATTATTCATTTCTTGTACAAGATGCAAGAGGTTGGACATGTTTGTCTTCTTAACTGAGTCTTCCTTAGGAAGACTTGTTCTTTCAAGTTGTTCTTCATACTCTAAACAAGTGTGCAGAGAAGAACCAAGGTTATAGACAGCCTTTTCCTCAATCCTATGATGATAGGGGGAAGGTAATGCATTATAATAATGCATGAAGGCATATTGGTTCTGAGGGAGAATGAGTTCAAGGATTTGAGTGTATAATTTAATGAAACACAAGTTGAAGGACTTGATAGTCTCACCATCCTTATAAGCGATGTTATTGTACTCCCGTAACTACTCGACTAGGCTTTTGGATTTACCATAGGAAGATTTGAACCAATAGACTAACTCCTCCCAAGTAGATAATATCTTATCAGGGATATCAAAGAAATCATCTGCAACCTTCCCTTCAAGGGAATTCACAAATAAGTGCATACAAGTATCACTATCATTGGCTCCTATGTTGTGACATGCATTAGAAAATGCCACCAAGTGTTCATTTGTACTGACAATGTCATTCCTTAAAAACCTATGGAGATGCTCTTTGAATTTAGGAAGTGCACAAGTATCAGGTGCTAGGTTAAGAGGGGAGGAAACATCGCACTGTGTAGTTGTAGCATCTTCTTCAAACTAAAAAATCCCATACTTTTTAATGAATTTGACAGGGTTTGCATTAGATTGGACAGGGACTGGGTGACTATACAACCTACCAATCACTGACAAAGCTGAAGATTGAGATGAAGAAGAACCTCCAGTTCCACCAGATCTACCACTAGATTCCATCTTATGAATGATAGGTAAGGGAGAGAAAGACGAACTAGAAGAATCAAACAAAGTTCTCAGAGCACTTTGTTGGGTTGACAACACAATTTTCCTTCTTCCTATTTCAATAATAGGATTAATTTTTAGTGATAAACCCCTTCTTCTCCTAGGAAAATGAGGGTCTAAGGACATGGAAAGCAGATCACAACTGAAGGAAAAATAAAGCTATGGTTGATTCATAGGCTGTCTTTGCCTAGATTCCCAATGTTCTTGGGCACTTATGTCTCGTTCAATTGTTTCCCATGAGAGATTAAGCTCAACCCAGATATTAGCGGTATCTAATATTTAAACAAGTTTAAAGCAATGCTGGTCTGATCTTGGCGACCCAGCTCAATATTGGGCTTCCTTGCAACAAGTGCAGTCATTAAGAAATAAAACATTGAAAGAATCAATATTAGAAATGTAAATATATTCAATGATAATCAAACATAAAAATCAACTAGAGAGATATGGAAGATATCCCTAGTATGGTCGCCAAATAAATGTTGAGGAAAAGATATGAAATGTCACCCTAGAATAAGGAAATATAGATAGGAATGTCACCCTATGTTTATAGCCTCAAAATTTGTTTCCTAATCCACAAGTATTAGTTACAAGGGTTTAGGCTTATTTTTTATAAAAAATTATTGTTGTAAAATTCAACATTTTTATATAATTTTCTGAATATAACAGATGCAAAAGTAAATGTGGAGAGAAAAGAAAAAATACCAAGTCACGTATTAACACATATGAGACAGAATAAAAATCGCTTATTTCATTCGAAGAGATCAAAAGAATCGTTCTCTTTACAAAAATCCCTGAGGGAGTTTGAACCAAAGTCAAATTTAGATGTCCCCAATGAAAACAATACAAAAGGACTTTTGATAGAAAGTAAAAACCTAAAATTTAAAAGATGGATCAGTTTGCCACATATTGTTTCCCACTCGACTCTGCACAATATCCTTTATCAGTCATGAAATTTAATTCATAAACAGACAAGTCTACACAGACTATCAAAGATAGATCAACACCTCTGAAAAACAAGTGTTTGAATGATGTAATTGATCTTTGAATCTTGTTGTCTACAATAGGACCGTGTTGTCATAAAAGAGAATTAGCTTTTAATGAGTTGAAGAATGAATGAAAACTGAACTATCTCAATGAAACTCAAGAGAAAACCTTAGTATGCTTTCTCCTTCTATTCTCCCCTTTGTTTTTCCTTCTCTTTTTGCCTTTAAGTAATTAAAATTGGTTGAAGTAGTTCAACTACCTCTTTTAGTTAAGTTAACGAAAACTCAACTTACTTTTAGTTTAGGGGAAGAATTAATATAATAATAATAAGGGTCTTTAATATATAATAACTAGTAGGTGGGACCCCTTATGACTCCCTTTAGTTTCTTAACAAAAATAAACATAACCGGTCAATTAATCAAGCACATCCCTCCTCATGGCTCCCATCATCATTATCATAATTTGAAAAATAAATATCAATGATATTTTAAACCATATCCAAAAACATAATATCCAAAATATCCAAAAATAGTATGATGTCCTAAAAACTTCAGCATTCAACTGTTCTCAACAATCAGTAATAAGATATACTCTAAAACCATATTTTCCACTTTGCGAGGCAATTTTCCATTTGTTTTTTTTGTCTCCTTTGAATTTTATGAATTATCCTTAGGTTGTATGGATCCTTTAGGCTTGATCTCACTGATAACATGAGATCAATCATCTCTCAATTGCATGCAGTATGAAATGGATTTGTCTAAATCACTTTAGGGAGAGGAGGGGGCAACAACATTTTTTCCTTTATCATGCATGTGGTGGGATTTGGTTTTGAGTCTCTTTCTTGCGTGCGAAGACTGTACAGGTGAGTGTGTAGGGGGAATTTGGACATTTGGGTTAACTGGTGGAGGAGGAGCAGGTAGAGACAAATTGGGCCAACCACGGTGTTGGGAGACTTTTGGGTGAACAATGTCCTACCATCAGTCATTCTCAGGAACTTCTGGTTGCAATGAAACATGAGGGGGAATAGGGATACTAGGGACATGATGGGGTAGAAAGGGATTCCTTTCTAGCCTAGGTTCGACTACCCGTTGTCCAATCCAATTGAAAAATCCATCTTGGAAGAGCCAGTTTAACTCTTGTGGATCTGCATCCAAATGTATCAAAATTCTAGGCCTTCAAGGGAATATGTTCCAATTCCCTCTACCCCTTTTATTTCAGCCATGGATTCCTCTGCTGAAGAAGATCATCATGTATGCAATGTTTATTAGCAACTAGCTTCTTAAATAAACCATACATGATATCTCTTTAATATGAAACAAAGTTTGGCTCAACAATCACATCAAACCGATGCAATCCAATCCATAAAAATCATTTAATACTTGTCAATGAGTAGGGTGTGAATAAGGGTTTTGGGATATCTGAGGGGATTGTATTGAGTGAAAAAGTGATAGAATTAAAGGGAGTAATACATTATTACTATTGAACAAATCATTAAACAATCAACTATCTTACAATAACAAAATCATATCAACTGTGCCCTATCTTTGTGTCATCCTTTAATTGTTGTAATACAAAGTTTCCATTTAATTTTAATTTAATTTTAAGAACAAGGCATGCAAAGTGAATCTGGGAATGTGAGGGGATTCATAATGTGTGAAAAAGTGAGAGAATGATAGGGAAATTAATGGATATTGTTCATAAAACAAATGAAATAATCAATAATCATAACTTTGTATTTAAATCAATCCAAAAATCACAAACATTCATTGTTTCTCAATTGTGTACCAAACTGTTTGTTGTTCCAATAATTAAATTTCCTAGAATTTCTCAATTCATAACAGTCTATGCAATCATAACTTATAAACAAGACAACCTTTCCATTCAACAACAATGTTTAACAAAGTGTTGATCCTTTCTTTCTTTTCTTTAAAAAATAATCAAGAAAATGAACAACAATATGCTCGACATCTATCCCTGATAATCCATAATGCATCATGATAATAATAAACATCCATTGTTTACCAATTTACAATCGCCCTAATTAAAATATACACAGGTCTCTTTTCAAATACAAGCAGACTTCCAAAATATTCATTATTATACAAAGTCTTCATCATATCAATCAACAAGATCTTGCAATGAAACAACAGTCAACCAGAACATCAAACATGAGCCTTATCATTGTGGATATAAATTCCTTTTAAAACCATTAGTAACTTGTATGATGATCCAATATAATATATTATGAGAATATTACCAACTACACATAGGCATCATTTTTAAAACTATCCATAACCCTGATCGGGCCTAGCAAAAACACATAGGTGTTT
Source organism: Picea mariana (assembly GCA_032191745.1). Classification (NCBI taxonomy): domain Eukaryota; kingdom Viridiplantae; phylum Streptophyta; class Pinopsida; order Pinales; family Pinaceae; genus Picea; species Picea mariana. The sequence goes on along the minus strand of JASDQU010505592.1, from coordinate 35,213 downwards.
CCATTTACAATCAAGACCACGCTGGTAAACAAACAGTGAGTGAAACCATAATGAAAGAAGACAGCTCTTGAATGTATGAAAGCACCTGTTTCATTCTTATTAAAACAATTTAACCATATAAGGACAAGACATAGAATCAACAATAGAGCATGTTTCATTTTTTTTAAAATACCTCCATAACCATTTCACTGATACTCGATACTAGACAGCCCCAAAAAGTGCCTGAGGTGAGCAAAGACAATGGAGTCTATGTTAGGCTCTGTCAAAAATAAAATGTAGGGAAGAAACAAGAGTTCGGTCATCCTTAACATCAACACAGAGAGATGGGGGTCTTTCGAGACTTATCAACCACAGGGAAAATACCTTTCCAAAAAGACACAACAGTGAGCCACACAATCTTCTTATTACTCCAAGTCCTGGGCATGACCAATGATCAACACCCGAGGAGAGCAAAGACAACAGAGAAAAATAAACCAGTGCACATCGTGCGGTTAACACTTGCAGACAAGAGGAGAAGTTTAATTGAAAAGTGGCAGTTATTGAAAAAAAACACAGAGATATAACATCTCTATCCAATACTTAATATCTGAACAAATTGACAACAACATCGGTGAGGATGCACACATCCTTTTGACATAATTCCGATATACAATGTGTATCAATCCACAACCATACGTGAATATATTAATGTTAGGGTCACCCAAGACTTGATCTTGGGACACTTTGGTGAAAATGCAGTAATAACTCACCAACGACCATGGCTCGAGGTTTGAAGAAATACACAGAAATTGTTGGCAATCCTTTTGCCACCGGGTAAGGGTTACAATCATTACTGTGAGGGAAATGAAATAAATGATGGTAATACACAGAATGGAAACCTCCATCATCAATGCAGGGCCATATGTACCACCATTCACTTATTATTCCATAGAGACCCATCATGATACTAAACTAACCGAGAAACTAGTCCATGCGCAACTTAAAATACACAATTATTTTTCTTGCAATCCCAAACATTTTACAGTCATCACAAAGAGCTATAGCACACATATACACAGTCGCAATTCTCAATAACACATAGAATCCAAGCATCAATGAGCCATAATTTGTTCATACAATAGAGGATACCTCATGGATGGAGTGAAAAAGAATCATACATGTGGAAAAATGCTTAAATGGTGAGTTGAACGAGCCTTCTTTCTTCCAAGAGCCTAAAAATAAAGAGCTTCACAACCAACAGAGAGAAAAATACAACAATGGAACAATGCCAGGGTGACGATCGACAGGGGGAGTATGGAGTGACATGTAGTAAATGCACGTCTCTTCCATCACCTGGCCTATTCAATTCAAAGTATGAGACAACCCAACAACATCACATTCACCAATCAATTAAACCATGTATTCAATGCCAAACCATTGTGAAATCTACAACGATATCCATTGCATAGTGCGCCACCCAATATCATTTACATGTTAACCCTTTCCATAACCCCATGCCATAATACATAATGAATTGTTATATGCACCCCATTCAAATCTAATGAATTTGCATAGCCCACTAACCAACAATAGCATAATAGTTCAGACTAACACTAATATCCTTTAACTTTTCCATTCAAACTTGCATATAATCCTTTATCATAGCTCCAACATATAACTTATTTCCCTTTGTTACCTTTTATGATTTTCTCATAGGTTTTTTTCTTTGTTTTAATCATACTACCATTAAAATATCTCTTGCATATATGTGGCTAGGTGATCGATCATAAGGTTAAATCATAGAAACTCTAATTAACATGCTCCTCATAACTATAAAAATGTTTTGGATCACAAAAAGCATTCCACAAAAAGCATCATCCACCTATTACCATGTCAAAGTGAAACCAAGACTGCATCATCAACAATGTAGGACTATGTAGGCAACATCAAAACAACAAAAAAAAAATGTGTGATATGTCTATCGTTGTGCCTCTATTCTACAAGGGGGTCCAACCTACTATTATTATATTATTAGAATAGTTAAATAATATGGATTAAGCAATACTTTGTGGGCATAATTGATCCTTACGATTTTAATCGTCAACAAGAGGCATGGGAAGTTTCAAAAAACATTGTTTCTTTTGGCTCGAGGGCGCATGCCTTCCATGAATATTTGCAAGACGAACTGAAAAATGAATAAGGTTTTTACAATGATGTTGCATTTCCCTTTGGAAACAAAGTCTCCAACATTAAGGAACTAAGGAAAAGAGAGGAGGATCTTCCCTTCCCAAGTGGGATAAAGAAGTTGAACACATGCTGGAAGGAAAATATTAAAAATTTTCATAATATCGTTCAAGAATGCATCCAAGATATATCAAAGAGGGAAGAATTGTTCAAGAGGATCATAGAGATAGACCTAGCCAGAAGTACTAATGAATTAAAAGACCTCAAATTAATCCTCAACTGAATGTTCCTAACAAAACAACAGTTTGACCAACAAGTTGATATTTCTAAAGGGTTATCAGTTGAAAATTTTTATGGTATACTTGAATATAATGAAGACACCATATAAAATTGCCTAGTGGAATACTCCATGAATAATCAAATTCTCTTTTGATCACTTCTCTTTTATTCTTTCTAGGTCTTTCTATTCTTTTATTGCCCATCATCTTCCTTCTACAAGCTTAATTCTTTTGTATATTTTCTTTATGGTCCATGGGAGCCCCAATCCCAGTCCTTAGGAAAAACACATTTTAAATTTCGAAGAATATGTAATAGACTATATATTTTTTACAAATTTCAAGAGAGATATTTTGGGATCATTTTTTACTATCATTTGTAACTTTGAGCTTTGAATATAAAGTATTTGATATTCATCTATCATTATCTCTATTTGAGCTACCCATGTGTCCACTATGTTAAATTTCTCTTATGCATGCAGATCATCTTCTTTTTATTTTATGTGATCAGAAATATTTATTTTAACTATGATGGATGTGAGGAAATGTTTCTTATCTACCTTAAATGTATGAAGTGTGTGGTTCCTAGTCATTTGTTAGGAATTTTCTCTAAATAATAATAATAATAATCTTTTTATTTTTCTTGCAATATTTATATTTCTTTGATTATCACAACGTAATTCTACAAAGTCCCATATTCTAAAAACTTAAAGTCCCAAGAAAATCTTAAAGAGGAGTACCACCTCTATAAAAATGCAGGGGGGTTTACAACATTGTGAGGTTGTCATTTCCATCCTAATGGATTCAAGTGTCAATAGAAGCAGAGGCTAGATAGGTGATAATATTCCAGTTTAAATATTGTTTTTGTATGATGGAAGAAATAGAAAACAATTAATCACATTTAGAGCACCAGCTGATATGAATTCTGATTGAGTTAAGAAGATATAATAGTAATTAAATTTCTTGAATCTAAAGCATCAATATCACAGGAATTTCATACCATTAGCTTTCCAGTTTAAGTATAAAAAGGTTGCATATGAAATGAGAAAATAAAAAAGTAAATACATACATGAGAGGGAAACACACACTTCATATCACTACCACAAGAATCTCTGGTATGAATAGCATTGTACTTCTACACTAATATTTCATTAAACTTCAGAAAAATTACAAAATTCTCAAAAGAAATATCCTCTATGTTTCTTCCAACCATTTGTTCAATAAAAAGTACAAGTATATATAAAAAATAATCTTCCCCAATCTAAGGAGGTCTAGCACAACTCCTTCCCAAAGTTGGATCTGGTTACAAAATTATAGCAACATGTTTAGAACTGCCTTCTAGGAAGTAGGAATCAATTTTCTGGAAAATAAGGGTCAAGCATAACATCATATCTCTCGAATAATTATATAGGTCACAAAATGGATAAGTTTTTTTGTTAATGGGATCATTCTTGAAAAAATCCTCTTTTAGTTTTACAAAATTCCTCTTCAGTGTCTCGAGATCAGTGCCCAAAATTAATGACTAAAACAAGAAATCATTAAATGTTTAAATATGAAAAATAGGATGTAAAGATCCAATTGAGTCTTCCAAACCATGACACCTATAAAGAAAATGAGAGAGGTTTTTGTGAATGGACTAGTTCATGACCAAATCCTCTTTCAAGTTTCAAAAATTCCTCTCAAGCATCTTTGGATATGCGCCCAAATATAATGACTAAAACAAGAAATCATTAAATGTTTAAATCTGAAAAATATGCTGTAAAGATCCATTAGAATATTCCAAACCATATCACCTATTAAGAAAATGAGAGAGTTTTTTTGTGAATGGAATCGTGCTTGAAAAAAGTGTATTTCAGTTTTCAAAGCTTCGTTTTCATTTGGTCATAAAATGGGTTTGAAGTTGACTACAAAACAATCATTACCAGAACTTGTGTAGTGAACTTACACAATGAACTTGCGTAGTGAACTAGCGGAGCGAGGTTCCTTTTGAAATTTTATTCTATTGTTTGGCTTTTATTGATGGTTGAAGATCAATTATTGATTGTTTTAAACTTTATATGATGATAAACATCCCTAGGACCACTTCATTACCCTTTCAAGCACCAACTTGGCCAAAATTGCAAATGTTTTATAAAAATTTACATGTGCTAACATGGCCCACCATAGCACATATATTTTTGTGAGCCTTGTCTAAAGAGTGTGAACCTGGTGGTTTTTGGGCATGTGTTGCATCCAAGAAATAATGCATCCAAAATATCCAACCCATCGAACCGGTAGGATCCAAACTCTTCTTCGTGCACTTTGGTGGTAATGCACACGCGTATTCTTGTTGAAACTTCATAAAGATTCTTTTGCTACCTTTACATGCCATCATTTGAATCAATTTTGTATGAATTCATGCTTTTCCAACTCATTTCCCCATCCCTAGGGGATTCACATAATATTCCTTATGCCTTATGATATTGTAGATATTATTAATAACTGAGCTCCACACATCCTCATGAACTGGCACAAAGGCCCAATCAATGTGAAGTAATGTAGGAAAATGATAAGAATCATCCATAATATCTATCACTTGAAATTCAACCTTCATCTTCACCCCTTCTATGTTCACTTAATCTTGTTGCAGTCATCCCATAGGGTACATCATGTCCTGATTTTCCAACCGCAGCAGGATGGGAGACAAAACCAAACTTGGTTTACCCATCAATTCCCATGACTTTTTTGACAATATGTTCACATCAAAAACCAGATCCAACATGACCCCATCCATTTCATAACTCCCAAGTTCAACTATCATCTTGAATTCTCAGCATGTATGCTTCTACTTGTTGACTTGACATAAATCCCTTTCTAGTAGTGGGGTGATGCATTTCTTTCTATTACTTTCTCTCCAATTTACGTTGATAACATATATTTCAACATTTTTACAACACTGATATCGTTTTACAATATCAAATAGAAATTCAAGAAGTTACTTACTTGATCCTCGGTTTTATTTTCATGACCCAAGTCATAGGATGCCTCTTCACATGTCATGCACTTCATCTCCTCATGCACATGCTCCTCGATTCCTGTTTGTTTGGCACATCGCAACTCTTCATGTTTGCATGATTCTTCTAATGACCTCTATGTCACGTACTATATTTATTTGTGCGCGTGAGCTTCCTCCACTAACCTATGCATGGAACATTGCAATTATTCACGGGAATGATCCTATTCCTATGAGATCTACGTCACTTGTTGAACTTTCTGATGGATTTGGGCCTTCTCAAGCAACCTCTGTGTTGCACATTGTATCTCTTTTTGTCATTTTTCTTCCTTTGAGGCATGTTGCAGATGGCGTAGAAACTACTTTTGATGGGTGACATCAAACTTAAAAGGGGTTTGTGTCACCTTTCTTATATTCCCCTCTGATATTTGACCCAATATTTATCCATGCTTGAAGTTGATTCCTATTTTCACTCCTCTGTGGTTTATCACCTAGAAATCAACTTCATCATCCTTCTTCTTGTTCCCACGTGGCTTTGCAGTCACTATTTTGCAATGTGTCTTCTCTTCTTCCCACTTCTTCAACAAGTCCATAAAATCCTCTATAACATGCTTTGGGTTGTAAAAATACCCACAGAGATTGCGTATTTTGGTACAAAATATTGACACATGTCTAATTTATCCATATTTAAAACAAGTGGGGGATCTACCTTCCCCACATCCATATCCTCATTTATGACCATGTCCATAGCCACCTCTGGGACCTCCCTGATAGCCACCTCTCTCAATAGTGCTACGATCACCACCCTTTAGTTCCTCTTGATCACATAATACATCATGGGTATGGTCTTGCATCAGCAGGAGTGATTAACATTTGTTTACATTATACCCCATGGATTTGAAGAATTCACAAAATGGAGTATGATACTTTTTTTGATATTTCTCCAATGTTGGGTAGTAGGGTGGTACATGGCCCCACTACCTACAAATTTCACACCATTTCATTTTTGGCCCAGTTGGAAAAGGACCTAGCACACCCATCACCACATAGTTTCCAAGTACAAGGAACTCATCTCTGCGATGTCCCTCGAACTGACTTGTGGTACACCAAACATGCTCGTGCATGACCTTTACCTTTGCCATTTCTTTTAATTGCATTATTAGGTTGCCCAGTTGAGACTATACTTGTTCTAGTCCTACTTATGTATCTCATCCAATTGGTGTATCCTCTAAGAAAATCACAATATCCATTGCTTCTTATCGAGTAGTCACCTTTTTCTAGGTGAGTGGGACTCCGGTATGTGAGAGGAGCCTTGTAATAGACCATTATCTATGTTGTATGTCCTATATCTTGAATGTATACCTATCCAAAAAACTATTTAACCATTGGTCATAATCCCACATAGTTTCTCCTAGTTTCTACTTAATCTCCTTGGTAGATGTAATACATTGAGACTCTAGCTCAGGATTTTGGAATTCCTTTAGAATATCTTGCTTGATCTCTATCGGGGACCTTGTCTGTCTCGTTGAAATGGTAGCTTTGTACTCCATATAACACATTAGGAATTTTCCCCTAAATGTGGTCTCTAGTTGCACAATATTCGATTCTTCATATATGATCCTCTTCATTGGCCATATCGCCACATAGGTGAACCAATGTTGTTATTCATCATATCTACCCATCCCATGGAACACAAGTAGCCTCGAGGTACTATCCTGATTCACCATCCTAAACCTCAAAATATTTCCTTAGAACCAATTGTTGGGTGTCTGGGAGCTTGGTACTGATACTCTTCCTTGTGAAGTAGCACTGAATTCGTCTTCTTCTTCACTTGTCACTTCCCTTCTCTCTTCTCCTACTCTTGATTCTACTCCAAATGCCTCATTATTTGTTGTTCTTTGTTCTTGGCTAAAAATATGGAATGGGGGTAGGTGGCCTCGTCTCCTAAAAAGAATCAGAAAAGCTACATTTTAGATTATTGAATATCATACGTAAGATGACTAGGATAGGTGAGTATATATTTCCTATAGATATTTATTATTTATTTCTCGTTGATATGGGTGTGGAAGGTAAGGTATCCAATCTATTTCTAACGGTTGTTTGGGTAAGGGAGATTGCATGTCATTCATGTTCAAGTGATGGTGTTTTCGATCCCAATTTCATATCTAGATTCAGTTCCATAGCTTATTGTAGAGTGTGTTCCAATTGCATATCAGGAGGGGTAAATCCACCTTCTTATTAAATTTATCACGAGGTAAACCAAAGAGTTTCATACCTATATTCTCACAAGACCATCCACTATCACTAGAACTTCTCCCCCACCACTAGGGGATCCTCGATATTCCTCTCCTTCTCTCACACTTCATCTTCCTCTGAATTTGTGGAAATATGCAGCATCCAAATGTTTTAGACTTCATCTTCGGGTCCAATGCTACCACTACTACTAGTATATTCACTCGATCACCTACACTGAATGTTGTGTCTCTTCATGGGACTATCCTCATGTGTGCTCCTCTCTAGCACAACACACTCTTCTGCACTTCCTCCAAATGTGGTCTCTGTCCACTTCATTCTAGTCTTCACCCCTTGTCACGCACCCCTAACTAACTTCCTTCTACTTATCTCTTCTCTTCTCCTTCTTGTTGAAGATTGAGTAGCTTTGGAAGATATTCTTATTGTATTTTACCAATACAACCCCTAGAGAATGTTATCATATTATATTTATTAAGATGACCCTATTTTTCCTTGGTAAAAGTTGGCCCTATTGTGCCTTAACAATTAAATGTAAATTAAAAGGGTAAAGTGACAGGTGGACCCAGACTTAATTTAGGGAGGCCAGACTACTATTTATAAAGGAGGCTAGTGCCTCACTTGGAAAATCACTCATAATCTTTGAATCCAAGAGGAAGAGTGTGAAATTATTGGAGGAAGAAGATACTAGATCTAGGTGTGACGCTGAGGAGGGTTTTGTTCTATCTCTTAGATACATCTTGGTTAAGTGGTGTGATACTCTTTCCCATTGAAGGGTTAGAGGAAGATATTCTACTTTGTTAGTTCTCTCTTGCAGAGAATCATTGTTCTTGGTTGGATAATATATATTGAGGAAGTTTGTTGGGTTTTATTCTCCTAGAGGGTTTCCGAGAATAATCTTTGTGTTTATCTTGTTTCTCTCATTGCCTCTCTTTCAATGATCTTATATATGTATTTAATGTGATAAATGATTGTAATAATATGGAAGAATTGTAATTGTTAGCTAGATAGGTAAAATATCAACATGGTATCAGAGCAGGCTTGAAAGAGATGAACTCACAGTTTATAAAGAAGCGGCTAGCCTCAGTGCACCCTCTCCAAAATTTATTTTTCAGTGTTGCAGTTGTTGTAGAATTAGGGTTTCTGAATAAACCCTAAGAGTGACATTTTTATCTTTCTTGGAGGAATTTGGTGAAACTAAAATCACCCAGTAACTCTCCCAAGCAAGGAAAATCACTTCCTTGGACCAAATTGGAAAATACAAAAATTGAAAAATTAGGGTTTTCTCATAAACCTTAGATCTAGATGCATGGTTGTAGCTGTTGTAGTTCCTATAAAAAAATTCATCTTGTTTCAAAAAAATATCTCTGGTAAGTTCTATATCCATATCTTGAAAAGTTAATTTTTGTTTACTTGTTCTAGGAAGGATGACTAACAGTACCAAGATTGATGAAAATATTGAAGGAGCCGATGAATTCCAAGCATGGAAGTATAGAGTGATGCTCATTCTAGAATAGAATGACCTTGTAAGTTTTGTTGAAAAAGATATTGAAGAGATAGAGGCAGATGAGGCCAAAGACAAATATAATAAGGATATGATCAAAGAAAAGAGGATTATTGTTGATTCCATGAAGAACCATTTGATTCCTCATGTTTTAGCATTAAAAAACCCAAAGCAAATGATGGATTCCTTATCCTGTCTATTTGAAGGAAAGAACATAAATTGGAAAATGACCTTGAGGACAAAACTCAAGAATGTGAAGATGAAAAATTTAGAAACCATACAATCTTACTTCACAAGAGTGTCCTAGATTAATGAACAACTGGAAGCAATTGGAGACTCAAACGAAGAAGTTGAGATAACAATGACCACATTAAATGGTCTTCCAAATTCTTGGGAATCATTCATTCAAAGAATCTTCTCTAGAAGAAAGTTAACTAAGTTTAGCATATTTTGGGAAGATTATACTCAATAAGACACTCAATTATAAGAAATAAAGGAACAAATATAAAGAAATGAATATCAAGCGATAAAAACTCACGCAAGAAAAGGAAAGAACAAGAAAGAAGTTCACTCTCACAAAATATTTCAAAAGCCTCATAAAGGACAAGATTCTCATAAATATATCTCAAGTCTAAGATGCTTCATTTTCCAAAAGATGGGACAAATTGCAAGAAATTTTCCCCAAGCAAAATACCAAGATAAAACCAAAAAGTTTAAAAGGAGAAGATGAACCTGATCAGAAAAGAACAAAAGAAAATGATCCAGATGAACTATATCTTTCGTGGTATAGGACTTAGCACTTCGGAAGCACTTGATTCATATCAAGTGATATTGATAGATGTATCTCATTTATCTCCACATTAAAACTTCAAAAAGTAAAAGAGATGGAGAATTGTTGTATCATTAGGGTCAAGTAGAAGTTGTGAAGAAGTATCATTATTCATCTAGACATCATACAGATCAATCCAACAGTTTGACAAGTGCACTCTCGAGGTATGCACCCTTAATAATTGATTTCATTTTTTAAGTTTATTAACATTATATTTTACGCATTTTTATATTAGTTCATTGGATCATTATCCCTGGTATGGGAATCCAACAAGGTCTCATTTAAAAATAAAGAAATAATTTATGTGCTCAAGGGTGGCATATGTAAATTCCTATGGTTGGGTGACAATGATGTGACATTGTGTATAGTAAAATGAGAACATTATAATGACACTCACAATGTTATGTAGTTTCCCGATGAGAAGACTTGGTCAATGGATAATGAAGCCACCTTGACAGGAAAAAGAATTCATTTGAAGTCTAACTCAAATTTTCATATTAAGACTTGGTATTCAACACCAAGTATATCCTGCAGAGAATTTGAAGTCATTATAGACTCAGAGGAAGTCAAGGCTCAGAGGGAGAAAGTATGACAATCCATGTATTTGAGATTGAGTCAAACCTAGTGCAAGATGGTGCAGATTGATCACTCTTCAGATCATCTTGAAAAGTTAGTAGATCCATAAGGGCCTACCTAGAACCATTGCAATAACCAGGAAGAAACCAATATGGTCCTGTGACACTTTGTAGGATGAATGTCCATATATTGTTGAAGATCCATGTAATGAGGAGTACATGGCTCCACCAGTGGGGAGGAAGGAATCCCCACCAAGTACCAGCTCATAAGGAGATAGAGTTCAAAGGGAGTCAACCCTCATAATCCAATAAGGAGGAGAAACATCCCTAAGAATATTCATAGAGATGTACAAATATTTATTTGTGTCTAGAGGATTATCCTAGCAAGAGGGAGAAGACTCGGATGAGACACTTTCTCTAATAACTAGAAGAAGTATATATAGACCAACCATGTTCCATTAACAAGATGGTACAGTATGAGATTCAGAGAGAGAAAATGAATCTGTTATCGTGATGGAGTAGAGGAACTACTCTCAGATTTTAGAAGTTATAGTGAGAATGGAGTAGTCATTCTCAGTTTCAGAAAGAGAAATTTCCAGTGCAAAGTTCCATTTCTAGAAGGAACAGTTGCAAAGAGAGTAGAGAACATATTGTTAGACCATAAGTTAGATAGTTCTTTGCAAAAATCACATAGATCTTGCACATGATTGTGCAAATTGAGTTGCAGTTGAGCACGTGTACCAGTTAGATAAAATGTGATTTGAAGAACACGAGGAAAAATATATGTTTTATGGTGAAAGAAATGTTCACCTAATTATGGAAAAATATGTGATGATGTACCTAAAGGGTACAAATTGATTATAGACCCAGATATATCTCAAAGTGTGATATACTATTGCATATTCAGATTGGGTAGGCAATGTTACAAACTAGAAAATAACATCCAGATATTTTTTTAGTATGGGATCAGTTGTGATATCGTGACTCAGTGAGAAGAATACCTATACGGTACTCAGTTCCATAGAGCCATAGTATGTGGTAGCATGGTCATCTTATGGAGAAGAAGTTTGGATTTGGAAGTTGATTGAATAATTGTTTGATCTTGAGTTGGAGGAAACCTATATCTTTTGTGAAAACCAGAGTTGCATAAAGTTTTCATTGATCCCAAAGTGTCATGACAAGTCCAAGCATATTGAGATAAAATACCACTATAATTGGGACATGGTACATAAGGGAGAAGTAATAATCCATTATATTTCCACCGATGAACAAGTAGCATATGTATTGACAAAACCCTTGTCTAGAGTTAAGTTCAAGTAATTTAGAGAAAAGCTTGGAGTGATCTAGAAAGGATTCCCCAGTAGCAGGAAATCATTTCTTCCCTAGTAGTAGGAAGTGATGTGTTCCCCGGTAGTGGGAATTGATGTGTTCCCTAGAAGAAAGATGTGATGAGTTTCCTAGTAGAGGAATTCTACCCCAACATAGTTTGGTGACCCCAACGTAGGCTAGTACACTACCCCAATGCAGATTGGTAACCCCACCACGGGCTAGTATGCTACCCCAGTGTAGGTTGGTAACCCCAATGTAGGTTGGTACACTACCCCAACGTAGGTTGGTAACCCAAAGATAGGATGATACGCTACCCCATCGCAGGTTGGTAACCCCAATGTAGGATGGCACGCTACCCCAACGCAGGTTGGTAACCCCAACACAGGCCGGTATGCTACCCCAATGCATCTTGGTAACCCTAATGTAGGCTGGTATGCTACTCCAACACAGGTTGGTAACCCCAACGTAGGCTGGTACACTACCCCGACGTAGGTTGGTAACCCCAACACATTTTGGTACGCTACCTCAATGCAGGTTGGTAACCCTGGTGTAGGTTGGTACGCTACCCCAACATAGGTTGGTAACCCTAATGCAGGTTGGTACGCTAATCCAATGCAGGTTGGTAACCCCAACAAAAGTTGGTAACCCTAATGTAGGCTAGTATGTTACTCCAGTATAAAAGGATGGTGAAAATGTAAAACTTCTTATGATATATATATTCATAATTGACAACAAGACAATGACCAAGTATTCAAAAGCATACAAGACGTGATGATGAATGAGACAAGAAGAATTCCTTCCTTGCTAAGAGGGAGTGTTGAAGATTGAGTAGTTTTGGAAGATATCCTTATTGTATCTGAACAAGACAAACCCTAGAGAATGTTACCATATTATATTTATTAAGACAACCCTATGTTCCTTTGTAAAAATCATCCCTATTGTGCTGTAACAATTAAATGTAAATTAAAAGGGTATAGTGATAGGTCATCCCAGACCTAATTTAGGGAGGCCAGACTAATATTTATAAAGGAGGCTAGTGCCTCACTTGGAAACTCACTCATAACCTCTATAGTCAAGAGGAAGAGTGTGCAACTCTTGGAGGAATAAGCCACTGCAACTAGGTGTGACATTGAGGAGGTTTTTGGTCTATCTCTTGGATACATCTTGATTTAGTGGTGCACTACTCTTTCCTAGTGAAGGGTTAGAGAAGGATCTTTTTCTTCGTTAGTTATCTCTTGGAGAGAAACATTGTTCTTGGTTGGATAAACTATATTGAGGACATTTTTTGGGTTTTCTTCCCCTAGAGGTTTTCATCTATCATGTTTCTTTGATTGCCTCTCTTTCAATGATCGTATATATGCATTTAATGTGCCAAATGATTGTAATAATAAGGAAGAACTGTAATTGTTAGCTACATAAGTAAAATATCAACACTTCTTGACTCAACCCTCCTTAGGTAAATTTTGACTCTCTCTCTCTCTCCTCTACTCTCCCAGGTCCATCCTATTGCTCACCTCATTTTAACAATTTTTGAATCCTCCTCACGAGATTAATCTCCTCTCTCACTTTTCCCCCATCATTTCATCCTCCCCCCAATGTTAGGTGTGTTACACATCAAAATCACTAATTACGATGATGGCCTAGTGTCATAATTACCAATGTCACAAGTGTCACATTTTGGCCACAAGTGTCGCACATATCATACCGTCATCTTGCCTATGTTGTGTCTCAGACAACATTATCAAGAACACTTACAAGACACCGCAAAATACTAGTTTTGAAGATGAGAAGTCATTTGAAAAAGAGTACAAGTCTTTTTCCATGGAATACCCCACTCAAAAATCATTAAGGTAACACTCCCCTATACACTGTCAAGGAGCGCTGGTGCTCTGTACCCTCTTTTGGGGGAGCGTTGCAATGTTCTGTGCTCCATTCTAAGAGAGTGTTGCCCTTTTTGAGAGAACTTTGGACTATTGAGAGAAATCAGGGAAGAATCCCCTTAATCTCTAAAGTTGGTTGGATTCGAATTTGAGGTCAAGGCTTGATCTTAGGGAAGATACACAACTGAAGGAGATGAATCCTAAACCTATCCCAAGAATCTCTTAAGTGGTTAGGCCTCTCGAAGCTTATATAAGGAAGCCTTATCATGGTGAAAAGGGATGGCAGTTTGGAGGCATCAAACTTATGATCTCATAAGGGAGATAACCAGCAAAGCATATTCATTTTGATGGTGGATTATTTGAGCAAGGGGCTGGACAAAGAGAGATTGGTGAAGCTATTGCATCTACATCTATGGTTGTAAGCATTTCACTTTCTTTTCATTAACGTAAATTTGTGCTTGGTCTGTTTCCTTTAAATTTTGTGTACGTTTCAAGAACTTGTTTCTTTTATAGATCCATTATGAAGCTAATCATGGTAGAGTAGGAATTATATTTCGTTGTTGTTTCTCATTGTATTACAGGATCTTCTGAAGAACTTGGAGATCAAGATTAGCCTAGATCGAGAAAGGATGAATGTCGGTAAAGGTATTTACCCTTCTTCCTTCTTATTCTTTGAACAGCTTAGCTTCATGAAAAGGAATGTCAATTTCCACATTAGATTTTTTCTGTCTTGGTCATAGGGGTCTAGTATCCAAGAGGAAATCCATTTGTCTGGGGGATTCTCTTGTAACAGAAATTGGTGAATCCACTGGGGAAGTGGACCTTTAATTTTGGGTTCCTTTCTTGGTCTTGTATATTAAATTTTATAACCTTTCAGATCATGTTTTCTGTTTTTTTATGATCCATTAGGCTTCTCTTACCTTCACCATCATTTTCACCAATTTTTATGCATTCTGGGTGAATTTTTTGCAAATGTTTGGCTATTTTTTTGAGTTTCTGGGAGGATTAACACCCCCCTGTAGGCCATACCAAAGCACCAGTTCTCCCTTATAGTGTCTTAGGGAGCATTGAAACACTATATGCACCCTTCTGGGGGAGCGCTAGTCTCTTTTTTTAGAGTTTTTGCCTTCTTTTACTCAGTCTTTTGCAGCCTGTTTTGCAGAGCTCTTTACCCAGAGTCTTTGGTTGGTTTCTGAATTTGTTTGGATTGGTTTTTGATGGTTTTTTATGCTTATCACTCCCTATTTTCTTGCTTGGATCTTGAAACATTTTTCATAAATGTGAAATTTCCTTTGCCAACTTCTTTTTTGTCGGGACAATTTTGAGTGATTTCTTTTTCTCTCTATCATTTCTTGGATTCTTCTCTGCATTTTATTTGTGTTCCTTGAATGCTTGATTTGTTGTAGAATCCTTTACAGTGTTCTTTCTTGTTAGAAAAATTTTCTACTTGTTTTCTTTCATACCTCACTGCATTGAGTTCATGCTTTGTTTGTAGCCCTTTTGCTTCATGTCTTTTGCATCTACATAGGACTATTTCTCATGATTGAAAGTAGTGGAGCATTGAAGGTTTTGTATTTACTTTATGTATAGATCATAATCAAAAAAAGAAGATAAATGAAT
This sequence comes from Picea mariana, assembly GCA_032191745.1. Classification (NCBI taxonomy): domain Eukaryota; kingdom Viridiplantae; phylum Streptophyta; class Pinopsida; order Pinales; family Pinaceae; genus Picea; species Picea mariana. The sequence continues at coordinate 19,796 of JASDQU010505592.1, read as the reverse complement.
TCTTGCATTTGGGTAGTGAAACTAGCTTGCATTTGAAGTAGCAGAATTGCGTGTTTTATGGCATTTTGGGACATTGTGCATCTGAAATGATGAATGTTTTCTCCTTCTCGTAGCATAGATTTCATCGAAATGAAAAGATTGCATATTCATCTATTTGCATAACTTTCGATTTGGTAAAAACACCATATTATCCATGCCATTTTACTTTTGAGTAACAACAACGTTAAAAATCAAGTGCTAAACTAAAATTGATTAGACATTTTTACATTTTCTGGTAGCAAACCTACATTAGATTAGTTGTATGGATTTGGAATAGGTGTGAAAGATAACTTTCCAAAGCTGCAAACAAACATAGGATCTTGTGTTAGGGAGAGGTAAAATCTAATTGCTACATTTTGTCTTGGGAAGCCCTTCTCACACAAGGGTCAAACCTGAGGTTGCATTGAGACTAGCAGAGTTACTCACCCTGCTTTGTTGGTCTTGGTGTAGAGATTGTGTGTATTATGGGGGTTGCTTGAAGGTATAACCAAAATGATGAGTGGAAGCCTTTCAAGTTGATTTCGATCTAGATACCCTTCCCTTGCATGTGGATCAGACTGTTGATTGTTTCCCCAAGCATAATTGTTGTAGTTGGTAACCTTAGTGGCCTATCTCTTTAGGGTATTTACCAAGGTGATTGTGGAGGGGAAAGTCTTCACGGTACCTAGAATCATTGTTGGACAAACTCAGTCGGGCCCCTTGGAGGGTATACCCATGATTATGTTTGGGATCTTGCACTGGGTGTAAGTCCGTTAAGCAGGTCGTCAACATAACTTTTCCACCCGCTCTATCTCATCCCCTTCTTACTTTGTTCCTGTGATGTTGGATTTCATAACCAACTAGTGTGCTCATTGTGAGAAGGTTTTGTTTGCTTGCTTGATTACTAGATTTTTAGCATGTGTTGTTTGTTCTCCCTAGCATAATCTAGGTTGGATCTTTATTTTTTACGACATCAATTCCCAGAATGACCAATGAAGGAACCCCTTTGCCAAGGAAAACCTTTGTTTTTCCTTCTTATGAAAACGTTGGTCCTCCTTACATCGCTACTTTGAGCCTTCCAGGTCTCACAATTGGGTTACCGGTATGTTTGTTTTCCACTCTGGTGATCTCGAATGTAGGTGATTCATATGTAAGTACACCACCCACACATCAACCTCATGTTGACCTTTCTCCTTCTTCACCCATTAGATCTACTTCCATTTGTTCTTCTTCACCTAGTGAAAGCTCTCAAGCGAGTAGCCATATTGATAAGAAGAAGAAGAAACAAAAATAGAAGAAGAAGAACCAGAAAGGGACCAAGCCTCCAACTACATCAGATGTTGGATCTAAGAAACCAGATATTGTTAATCATGCTGGGAGTGTTGGTGAGGTCGATAAGACTACAACGAAGAATCTGAAACCCAAATTCTCTTGCAATCTTTGTAAGGGTGACCATTTTCTAAGGGATTGTTATGGTATTCCCAAGGTATTAGAAATGTGGTCCTCCACGTCATCAACCTCTACTAGGCATGATGGTGACACCCCATTAACTAGTGACATTAAGGTTGGTAAGAAGAAGACAACTGTCAAATTTCCTTGCATGTTATGCGAAGGTGACCATTTCTCTCACCTTTTCCTCATATAGATGAGGCTTATTCTCTTTTTAAAAAGATTCAACTTCCAAAAGGTTATCATAAGATTTCCCCCAACCCATTGTTGGTTGATAGACTGGTTAATCTGGTTCCATCCACGATCAGTCTGGTTGATCAGGTGGTCAATCTAGTTTCATCCGTGGTTGAACCACTAACCAAAGTAGTTGACCCAGTTCCATCATTGATCAGCCTCACTTTTCATCTGGAATGTGAAACTGAAGTGACTGATCCAGTCCCATCATTGGTCAGTCCCACCCTTCATCTGAAGAGTGCCAACGTGGTCAATCCCACTCCTCCTCTGATGAGTGCCAAATTGGTTTTTTTAGTCACTTCATCGGTCAGTCTAGTTTATCATGCCATCAATATGGTCATGTCCTTAGTTGAACCAATTGACAAAGTGGTTGATCCTGCTCTCCCTTTAGAGAGTGCAACCCAAGCAATCGATCTATTTCCACTTGTCGACCCCATTCTCCCCTTGGAGAATGAAACCCAAGTGGTTGATTTGATGTCATTATCAATCGATTCTACTCTCCTGCTAGAGAGTAAACCTCATTCTGCCCATGTTTTTCTCATTGATACAGAATCTACCATGCTAGGGGGAATTCCTCCTTCTCCCATGAAACCCCCTCCAAGTAATGAGGCCATCCTTTTTTATTAGATTCCACTAACTGGACCTCATCTTCCCTCTCATATTCCTTTCAAGATTAGAGTATAGTTCTGCGGTCGGGTCATTCCTCAGAAACTGATAGACGAAAGTTCATCTGTTAGTATCTTGTCCTCTATTGCTTGGCAAGATTTGGGTTATCCTCAGTTTGTGTCGGTTACCCAAAATCTGTTTTATTTTAACAGAAGAACCAATCACCCTTTTGGGATCCTTCCTCAGTTTCCCATAACTTTGGGAGGGAAAACTATTTTTATTGATGTTATGGTAGTCCAAGACCCCTTGGACTTCGAGTTACTCCTTGGGTGAGATTATGTCTATGCCATGAAAGCTATTGTGTCCACTTTTTTCCATGTGATATCTTTCCCACATGATAGAATAATGGTGACTATTGATCAACTTTCATTTGCTGGCCCTGACTTGACCATCAACCCAATGACCTCCCTAAATGGTTCTTATATGCAGTCGGTATCACCCCTGCCACAGGTCAATTATGTGGCATTGTCTCCCATGCCTTCAACATCCGATGACTTACATCCGGTAGTTAACATGGTCATCTCTTCAGTAGGGATATTGGATCCTAATATCCTTACCCCTGATGATACCGTCGACATGTGTTCCTTCTTGAGCATTCTTCTTCCATCCAGTGAAGATCTCTCTGTAGCAAGCTCGTTAAAAAATGAAACAAAAATCTGGGGATTGAACACGGAGCCCTGAGCATAGTTCTTTTCTTGTGTCAAGCTCATTAAAAAATGAAACAATCACCTCTCCTATCAGGTGGAGTCTTTTCGCTAGATCTCGTAGATGTCGAGTTGAGTCTTTCTTTAGGTCTTGTATTTGAACCTTCATTTCATCCACCTATATCATTTTCTCCATCTAGTAGATAAATTTCTAACAACCTCAAAGTCGGTGAATGATTTGAAGCTTGGGGGGCATGTCTCCAGCCTTTGATTATCATTCTAGAGTTAAGCCACTAGCTTTTCAAGCTGGGGACACACCGAGCATGGTCTTAGTTCCTTCTCACACTCTCAAAAACATGAGAATGTAACTGAGTATACTTTTATCACTTTTTCAGACTCGTAAAGGTTATATGAAAAATGAAACTTCTGGAGTCTCCTTTAATCTCTTTTCAGACTCTCTAAACATGAAAATATTTTTGAGTGATCTTGCTTCCGTTCACACTCATTAGAAGGTTTGAAAGGGCATCTTTCAAGTGGTATTTTATCTCTTTTTTGGCCTCATGAGACTAACATTATGGAAAAGGACAATACTGGAGTCATCTTTAAGTTTTTTTCAGACTCGCTAAACATGAAAAACCAACAAGTTTGGCTTCTTTGGACTCATTAAACAATCATACATTGAAGGACCCATATGGGACTAAACCCTTACTTCTTCCAGTTCATTAAACAAAGGAAGAGGAACTTACTGAAGGTGATTTATATCGAGCATGTGTTACCCTCCTTGATATCATTAAATTAAAAAGAGGTACTAGTCTATCTAGATGGGGGAAAAATTGAAGGAAGCAAGCCAAGCAGTTTTTGAGAACATTACCGGTAACTTTTACAGTCGCCCTTGAACATGGAATTTTATTTTGCATACATTTTGATCTACTGAACCTCTGCATTGAACCAATCCTATGATTTTTCTCACTCCTTTGGGTCACCCAATGAAGGTCACAGTATCCATTACATCATCATGTCTTGGTCCATGTCATGTTTCTACTATTGTGCCTCAGTGTTCAAGGGAAGTATCTACCTCGAGAGTCACCCATCACAAATTTCCTATTTCAATACCCGTGTTAGTCCATGTTATTTTGATCCACCAATTAAATATATGTGTCAATTTCATGTCGTTTATGGGGGATACATCAAGGCCCTCCTTCGACGATTTTGTTCCTATCGACTTCAATGCATTATCCAGGAACTAGACTTAGAAACCAGTTAGTACCATGGGACCTGCATGCCTCAATGGCAGGCCTCCTCACTTATGATAGTGGGTTTACATCATTGACCCATGATGGGGTGATTCCACAAATGTTTGAATTCATCTCATCTATTCACATTCATTGGAATATACAAGGGTGCCTTGGGAATCATTGGCATCAATGGTGATTTCCCTTGCACTTGTTAACGGTTTGCCTCATTGATCGGTAATCAAGTGGTCTCTACCATGTTCGACATTAGGACATATATTCACATGGATAGATTCATATAGCATCGGGATCGGTAAGAAGACATTGGGTTGAGTCATCACTCTTATATGTACTTTTCCCAGGTTTCGACGGAGTTTCTTTTGAACATTGACACATATATTGTCACATAGATCCACTATGTATTGGTCATGTCTATGTCTGTTCATCTCGTAGATCCACTATGTATTCTTCATGGCTACGATTACTTCAGGTCATAGGAGTATAGATTCACATTGTATATTCAATGGCTATACCTTTTTGTCAATATAATTATGGATCCGCAGTGTATTTTATGGTGACCATACCTTGAAATTCTTTATCACTCAAGCATAGGTATGCTTGCCTTGGGTTTGAAACATGTCATAATATTTTTTTGATGGTTGTGTCCATATTCTATCAGGTTCTCTGAGTCCATACCCTTGCTTGAAAATTTCTACAAAGTACTTTAGTCATCAATTCTCGTCTTGTAACGTCACACTTTGGGGGGCAATCTGTTACACATCAAAATCACCCATGACGATGATGGCCTAGTGTTGTCATTACCAATGTTGAAAGTGTCACATTTTAGCTGCAAGTGTCACACACATCATAATATCATCTTGCCTATGTTGTGTCTCAAACAACATTATCAAGAACACTTACAAGAGACCTCAAAGACTAGTTTTGAAGAGGAGAAGTCATTTGACAAAGAGTACAAGTATTTTTTCATGGAAGAACCCACTCAAAAATCATTTTTGGAAGGAAGCTCTCCCCTATACACTATCAAGGAGTGTTGGTGCTTTCTACCCTATTTGGGGGGAGCGTTGAAACACTCTGTGCCCCATTCTGAGGGAGCGCTGCCCTTTTTGAGTGAATTTTGGACTGTGAGAGAAATCAGGGAAGAATCCGCTTAATCTTCGAAGTTGGTTGGATCCAAATATGAGATCAAGGCTTGATCTTAGGGAAGATCCACAACTGAAGGAGAAGAATCCTCAACCTATCCCAAGAATCTCTTAAGTGGTTAGGCCTCTCCAATCTTATATAAGGAGGCCTTGTCATCATGAAAAGGGATGGCAATTTAGAGGCATCAAACTTATGATATCATAAGGGAGATAAATAGTAAATCATATTCATTTTGATGGTGGATTATTTGAGCAAGGGTCTAGAAAAAGAGAGCTTGGTGAATTTGTTGCATCTACATCTATGGTTGTACGCATTTCACTTTGTTTTCATTAATAGAAATCTATGCTTGGCCTGTTTCCTTTAAAGTTTGTGTACGTTTCATGAAATTGTTTATTTTATAGATCCATTATGAAGATAATCATGGTAGATTAGGAACTATGTTTCATTGTTATTTCTCATTGTATTATAGGACCTTCTTAATAACTTGGAGATCAACATCCTCCTGGATCAAGCAAGGAAAAACATTGATAAAGGTATTTACCCTTCTTCCTTCTTCTTCTTCTTTTAATAGTTTAGCTTCATGAAAAGGAATGTCAGTGTCCACATTATCACTTTTCTGTCTTGGTCATAGGGGTCTAGTATCCAAGAGGAAATCCACTTGTCTGCAGGGGGATTCTCCTGTAACAAGGGGAGTCTATGTATCCATCCTTTTAGGATCCATGTGCATTATCCCCTTCTCCACGAACAACATTTTTATCCAAAGTGGGATTTCTTCTAGCATCCTTTTCCTAGGGCCTTCCATGAACTTTCTTTTATCTTTGTTGAAAGAATCAATGTTCTCCACAAAAAATCAATTATATACTCCTCCTCCCAAGAATAATAGAATTCAATGAATCAAGTACACTTTTTATCCAATTCCTTCATCCTATTAACCGTGGCTTCAGCCCAAAATAATAGTTCTAATGGAATCAAAGTAATATTAGTAGCAACATTCCTCTTCAACCACTCATATAAAAGACATGGAAATTCATTAAATAAAATTCCATGCATATCAGTGTAGTGATACCTATATTCCATTGTATCGCATTGAAATTTGTTGGAAAGGAAGTCTTGAATTGTTTTTTTGTAGTAGTATATGGAAAGTGTGTAGAAGTAGGAAAGTGCACAAAATGAAGACAACACACAAATTGAAGAATAAATACATAAGAATAAATCCAAAAGAATAAAACAAGTAAATAAAGCATAACAGGAGAATGGCACATTGAAATTCCATAAATAGAAGAACAATAGAAAAGCAGCATGACGAATGAAAAGAATAATAAAGGCGTCGAACAACTAGTGAACTGAGCTAGTCATGCATTGTAATTGGATAGTTTTGGGATGAATAGATTAGGGATTTCAGCCCTAAATTTTGGTATAAATATGTAATCGGTTGAGATATTAGGGGATTTTTTATCGTCGTTGTTGTTGTTACTATTGTGGGTTTATCTAAGTACTATTATGATGAAGTTTGGTTATGATATATTAGGTTATTCTATAGTCTAGTAATTGTTGATGGATACCGAGTTTCAGAGTTCTTGAATGTAGCAGTCGAAGGTTGAGAAGGATGAATAAAGGAATAGTGAAGATATTGTTGGGCCCTTCATTTTTGGATTTGAAACTATGCAAGAAGGACTAGAATCCCATTTATGGTTAAACATGAGTTGCACAAGC
>JASDQU010505591.1:60412-78747 GCA_032191745.1 Picea mariana | reverse complement strand
GGAAGCATGAGTCTTCCACTATTTTATGTAAAAAGAGAGATGCCTATATCCATTTTTGTACAGTACCACAAATTAACAGGTCCCATGATTCTTTTTTAGGATTACTGTCTTATTCAATTTCAATGAGCATGCTGAATCAGGGTGTTTCAGTTAATTCAATTTCAATGAGCATGCTGAATCAGGGTGTTTCAGTTAATTCAATTTCAATGAGCATGCTTAATCAGGGTGTTTCAGTTAATTCGATGTTTACAAGCTTACAATAGTTTTTGGTATCGTTTTGATGAGATCATGTTGAACAATTACAGTTGTGGGTGTGTTTCAAAATATGAAATATGCAATATTAGTTTCTTACATATAGTACATCAATCAATAATATACTAGCACAGCCGCAAAGTGGTTGGTGTGCTCAAAGTTATTTGGACGGACAACATTCTGATGAATTGAAATGCACGACAGCTGAAACTCATATAGAGCTGAGGAAATCCAAAAGTTAATCTTAAATGTGGTAATTTCAAAGGTTAATCAGTTAAATGTGGCAATCATATGGTGGTACAGTAATTTTTTAATATGATTAGGTAAATGTTAAAAAGTAAACAGGTTCAGGATGCATTCAAAAATACAAGGAAGTTAAGTTATGAAGAGTAAATCACATTCATGATTTATTGATTTGGGAGGACGACTAAAAATATTCCAGCATTTTCAATTGTTAGCCATCAAATTAGAATTTTAAATTAAAAAGTGATTAATTGTACCCATCTCCAATAGAATAGTATACGCCTTTCTGTGTAATTAGTTGAAAGGGCTCTAGCAACTCAAATGATTCAAGAAGAAGAAGAAGCTGACTGTAATTTATTGTAGATTTGGATCATCTGACTACCCAACTACTAAGTCAAGTCAAGATGATTTGAGAAGACCGTGATCCTTGGATGACCTGAATCGAATCTATAAATCGATTAAGGAGGGGCCACTGGGATTCTTATCCCTCAATCAAATTTGTTTTATGATGGTTTTAAAACTGTTTTTTTAATGAATCGCCGTCAACGAGAAATATAAACCCTCCCTCGACCGTCAACGAGAAATCGAGAAGTGTTTTTTTTAAAGATAGAAAGTCGCAGTCAACGAGGAATATAAACCCTCCCTAGCCATTCTCATCTCACTCCTGGTCGACTTGACTAAGTTTCGGGTGAGGAACGAATCACGGAGGCTACAGAATTAGAGTATTCTTCAACGGAGGATATATTGAAACGCGTAGGCGAGAAACGGTTCCTCCTGATTTAGTAGCAGGTTTCGGATGAAGACACGGACATGACGACATTGAAGATTTCGGATGAAGACACGGACATGACGACAATGAAAGGAAAATGTATAAAAGAAGCCAAAACAGAGAAAATTTCGTAGCATTAATTTACACAAAGAGGTCGAAAAGTCAGAGATGGATGATGCTTAAAAAAAAATGATGAAGAGGTCGTCCAAAATTCAGATATAGACGACGCTTAAAAAACCTAATTTCGTCATTCAAAGCAATGATGATAAGGATTGAGTAGAAATGGAATAAACATAATCGAATAAGTCTGCCCCAAGTTAAACGAAGTCAACGTTCAGACTTGTGGAATATAAATTCATTTTCACACATTTTAATAATAAATGTTTTATAATAAATTTAATTTTTTTAATAAAATTTATTATCTAATTGATAAAAACAGCCCATTGATGTTATAACATACCATGAAATAACTAATGTTATAATATCTCATGAAACAACTACTGCTCTACTATGCATATTAATATTAAAATTAATGTTATAATATCTCATGAAACAACTACTGCTGTACTATGCATATTAATATTAATATTAAAATTAATGTTATAATATCTCATGAAACAACTAATACTCTACTATGCATATTAATATTAATATTAATATTAATTTTTTTATAATATGGATGTTAAAAAGGCGTTGAGAGTTCATAGACTCACTATTTAATTTTTCATGTTATAATATTTTGACTAAATATATAATTAAATAAAATGTATAATTTTTGCTAATTACATAAAGATGTAAGCAATATTTTTAATTTTATTATGAATTTAAATTTATTATATAAGTTTTTATTTTTGTTATAAATTTTACATTTATTATTTAAAAATAATAGGATGATATACAAGTTAGTATGATATAAATATTATCAAATAATATATAATATTTTTTTAAAATTAAAAAGCTTACTTTCTTTTAAATCTGAATTTGAAAAAATGTGTAAACCACATAACGCTCGTGTAAACATTATTATTCGAAATGCTACACATGTAAATGAACATTTCTCTTTAAATATTCACAATCCCATGCATAATACCTTTAGTACACATGGTAGTGCAAAGTGCATGCATTAACATGGTAGTGGATGTCGGTGGCCTCCCACCTATTGCAACCGGCTTATTTTGGCAGTTTTCCAGTTTGACATTTTTTCTCTAGTTTTCGGGTCCCTGACTTGCGAGACCATTTTGCATACCTAAACAACGTTTTTTAGGGCTCGCTATAGCCAAAGTGACCTTTGATAAATAACAAAAAAATGTGTAGTCCTTGGATAGACCTTTCCAACTAGCTATCGTGTGCCTAAAATGAAGATTGTATGCAAAAGCTACGACCCTCGAAAGTCGATGTATTAACTTACCCAAACAGGGCCCACATGACTTTTGGCACTTCATCTCCTGGGGTTAGGTTTTTTGGATGTCTAGGGTTTTTGACATTCTTGTTTATTGTAAAAAATCCTTCAAAGCCTCATTGTAATCATCTTCTTGCGAATGAGCACAACCGTCACATCTCTTCTCAGAGATAAGCCGCCACCATTCTAGCAAGCTTGTTTCCACTGCATTTTAAAGTTTCAACTTATTTCCTTATTGAATAGAAACCAATTTTACTGTAGATTTGTTATTATGTGTTAGGCATCTTTTGATAATAATATGTATTCATTTCGTTCTGTAAATATATTTTGGATCAGTGGTATCAGAGCAGTCTGCTCCTTGTCGTTCTTAATGCATGTCCCAACGACGTTAGGGTATAAAGAATTGGGTCTCAAGCTTGTTTCTCTTGAGGACAAAAGCTCTCGCACGCCCAAACGACCTCTCATGGCAGAATAAAAGAAAGACGACGGGACAAAAGATCCCTTCAAAATGTTTCTATAGGAAGCCCTCATGCAACAGAGGAACGAGATGATGGATATTTTTGCACAAATCCTTCGGTGGCTACCAACATGTGACACATCTTCCTCAAATGGAGGTGTCTCCCCCTTCAAGGTACAAATCAACTTCGATATTCCTATATTTGAAGGTCAGACAGACGCAGATGCGGTAGAAAACTGGTTGAATCTTCTAGAAGGGTATTTCTCTTTCCATAACTTCTCGAATAGAGAAAAGATTACTTTTGCGCTCCTCAAAGACGTCCGCCATATCAAAGATTGGTGGGAAAATTTCTGTGAGCAAAAGGAAATAGAGGAATCCCCATTATATACAATCGCAATCACCTGCGAGTCCTTCAGGGATGCTATTAAGGAACAATACTACCTTATTGGAAGTTATGATGACCTATACATAAAATGGACCACGTTGCGGCAAGAAAGAGACCAAGTGGTGCTCGAGTTCACAAATATCTTCCATACCTTACGCACCAACATGGGTGTTAAATATTTTGAGCGACATATGGTGCTCAATTATCGCGATGGTCTGCATAGATACATCCAGGCCAAAATGGAGTTTTTGGACATCTCATCCTTGGGTACAGCCTACCGATATGCCGTCAAAATTGAACAGAAATTCAAACAAACGACAACAATTTGGGCCAAGGAACCCCTCATAGAAAAAGCGAGGAAAGCGTGTCCCCAACCCGTAGAACAAAGGACAGAGCAAAGACGGACAACTTCAGGAAAACCAGTCCAAGCCACAAGCAAAGAAGGATACCGGAAAGACAAAGAAAGATATTGGGAAGTGGTGCGACTTCCATAAGAGTCGTTGGCATAACACTGTTGATTGTCGCTCGAAGCAGTCGATGGTGGATGAGGTGAAAGCCTCTGAATCCGATGTGGGTTCCAACTATGAGTCAAAACCAAAAAGGGGGAGATAAATCATTGACGCAAAACCCATTGCTACCACCAAGATCCATCTCAGTGAACCAGACGAGCCAGAGGAAGGTGAGTTCCTTTTTCATTCAGAGATATGAGTGAAGGGTACCTCGCTACACTTCATCGTTGATAGAGGTAACTAGAAGAACCTCATCTCAGCAGAGGTTCTCAAGTGACTCACCTTGCTGAAATGTCGCACTCGCAACCCTACACCATCAGATGGCTCCGCCAAGGAAGCGACATTCGCGTCAGGCAACAATGTCGCCTGTCATGCAACATCAAGTCCTTCAAAGACGAGGTATTGTGTGATGTTTCCTCTCTCGAAGTTTGTAATGTTCTTTTGGGCCAACCATATTTATGGAAACGTCATGTTGTATATGATTCTAGGCCTCACAGTGTTATTATTACTTTGAACAAGAAATTATACAGGATACCCAAGGCAGTCCCACCCAATGTTATTTCCTTGATCTCTACCAATAAATGCAAAAAGGTCATCTCTCAGACATGGAAGTTTGTCTTCTTCATGATTCACTCTCAGAATGAGTGAAAGATCGCAGCCACATCCAGGGTCTCCACAGCCGACCTCTCCACATAGTAGAAGAAAGTGGATAATTTTGTGGAAGAATACTCAAATATCTTCTCCTCACCTATCGGGGTACCTCTGCACTGTCAGGTCAAGCACCCCATCGATCTGAACCCTGACGCATCGTTGCCCAATGGGCGAGTCTACCGCTGCTCTATGTTAGAGAATGAGGAGATCAAGTAGCAGATCCAATAACTTCTCCACAAGGGGCACATCCGTCCCATCTCATCACCTTGCGGGAGCGTAATCATTCTGGTATAGAAGAAAGATGGAACCTAGCAAGTATGCATTGATTATCGATCTCTGACTAAAATCACAGTCAGAAACTGGTACCTGATTCCCCAAATCATCGACCTCCTTGATCATCTCATGGGGGGCAAATAATTTAGTAAGATTGATATGAAGTCTGGCTACCACCAGGTCCCGATAGAATGGACAGATGTATGGAAGACTGCCTTCAAGTCAAAGGAAGGTCTTTCTGAATGGTTGGTCATGCCCTTTGGTTTGACAAATGATCCAACCACTTTCATGAGGATGATGGACTATATCCCATGACCATTCACCAATACTTTTCTAATGATGTATCTGGATGACATCCTCATTTACAACAAGACTTGGGTAGAACACTTGCAGTAGATTCAATAGGTTTTGCACACCCTATGACAATACCAATGCTATGACAAGTTGAAAAAATGCTCCTTCAGCATGGACAAGGTTCATTACCTGGGCTACATCATTGATCAACATGGCGTACATGTGGATCCAGCCAAAATCCAAGTCACGTGTGACTGGCCAGCCCCAACCAAGCTCACTGATCTTTGGAGCTTCTTGGGCCTTGCAAATTTCTACAACAGGTTCATGTTGGAATTCTCCCATATTGCATGGGCCCTTAGCCAAGTAACCGGGGGTGGTGGTAAGACAAAATTTGTGTGGGGCCAGTCCCAACAACAAGCGTTCGATGATTTGAAGCAACACTTGTGCTCAAACCTAGTACTTTCAATACTAGACCTGCAACAACCCTTTGAGATCAAGATAGATGCTTCAGACTATGTTATGGGTGTCGTTCTCACTCAGCACAGCCACCCCGTAGCCTATCATAGTGAGACACTACTAGATGTTGTCTGCAAGTACCCTAATTACAACAAATAAATGTACTCCATTGTGAAAGCCTATCATCAGTGGAGACATTACATTCTTGGGAAGGAGACAATCATCCACACTAATCATAAGCCACTGCAATTCATGCGGATGCAAGGAACATTGCAGAATGACTGCCATCAGAAGTGGTGCACGTACTTGCAATAATTCCACCTCAACATCAAGTTTAAAACATGAAGCACCAACCACATTGTTGATTGCCTCAGTAGACCGCCAGTCATGACACTCACCACAATGCTAGACTCTTGCGTCCATGAGACCTATGGATGGCCCCAACTCTATGAGACAGACCCAGACTTCACCACCACCTATCAAATGTTGGGCGCAAATGCAGTTGCCGCTAATTTCCATCTTTAGGACGGGCTGTTGTGCCGCCTGGGGAATATCTACATTCCATCAAGCGAGCGAGCGAAGCTGATTTGGGAAGCCCACTACAATCGGGTGGAAGGACACTTCGACATCAAAAAGACAATGGAAATGATGCAGAAACATTTCTACTGACCGAAACTTCGACAAGAGGTCAGTAAGTATATCAGGTCCTGCACTCCCTACACGATTTCCAAACCGACCACTAAGAAATAGGGCATATACACCCCTCTGCCTACTCCTGACAGGCCATGGGAATCCATCTCAATGGACTACATGTCGGGCCTCTCGTCCACCAAGTGGGGAAATGACTGCGTTTTTGTGGTTGTGGATCGCTTTTCTAAGATGACAATTCTGGCCGGCTGCAAGAAGAGCATCACAGTAGAGGCCACTTCCAAGCTCTTCTTTGAACGAGTTTGGGTACATTTTGGAATCCCACAAACCATTGTCTCAGATCGAGACAGTCAATTTCTCATCACATTCTAGTCAAGCCTCTGGTCACTACTAGACACCAAGCTCACCAAATCCACACCCTCCCACCATGACACAGATAGCCAAACCGAGGTTGTAAATCGAATGATCATGCATATCATGTGCATGTATAATTCCAAGCACCCTCACACATGGGATGAGAGTCCCCCTATGTTCAACATAGTTACAACTGAGCCCTGCATAGCTCAACTGACCACAACCCCTTTCAGGTGGGGTTGGTATTCCAACCATTGGGTCTCATAGATGTTGCACTGCCCCTTGCGGTCACCTTGATCGTCTCATCTCTTGATCCAATTAAAGTTGACAAAGACACCTAGTTCATTGAGTGGATCCAACACATCCACCAACAGGTTCAGGATATCCTACAAAAGTCTAATGACAAGCACAATAATTACCATGATCAACACCGGGTGCCACATAAGTTTCAAGTGGGCGACAAAGTTTGGTTGCACATGTAGAAATAACGCCTTACAAGACCCCATCGAAAGCTTTGCCCACTCTGTTATGGGTCGTACACCATCACCAAGGTTGTGGGTGATAATGATTTCGAGCTCAACATTCATCCTTTCCTTGGCTTGCACCGAGTGTTCAACATGGATATCCTTCGACCATATTTTCCACCATTATTGGACAGCTCAGAGATAGCAGAATAACTGACACCAAAAAATCTCAACCTCAACTGCATAAAACAAGCATCCAGTGATCATATTATGGACGTTAAAAAGGCGTTGAGAGTTCATAGACTCACTATTTAATTTTTCATGTTATAATATTTTGACTAAATATATAATTAAATAAAATGTATAATTTTTGCTAATTACATAAAGATGTAAGCAATATTTTTAATTTTATTATGAATTTAAATTTATTATATAAGTTTTTAGTTTTGTTATAAATTTTACATTTATTATTTAAAAATAATAGGATGATATACAAGTTAGTATGATAAAAATATTATCAAATAATATATAATATTTTTTTAAAATTAAAAAGCTTACTTTCTTTTAAATCTAAATTTGAAAAAATGTGTAAACCACATAACGCTCGTGTAAACATTATTATTCGAAATGCTACACATGTAAATGAACATTTCTCTTTAAATATTCACAATCCGATAAATAATACCTTTAGTACACATGGTAGTGCAAAGTGCATGCATTAACATGGTAGTGGATGTCGGTGGCCTCCCACCTATTGCAACTGGCTTATTTTGGCAGTTTTCCAGTTTGACATTTTTTCCCTAGTTTCCGGGTCCCTGACTTGTGAGATCATTTTGAATACCTAAACAACGTTTTTTAGGGATCGCCATAGCCAAAGTGACCTTTGATAAATAAAAAAAAAATGTGTAGTCCTCGGATAGACCTTTCCAACTAGCTATCGTGTGCCTAAAACGAAGATTGTATGCAAAAGTTACGACCCTCGAAAGTCGATGTACTAACTTACCCAAACAGGGCCCACATGACTTTTGGCACTTCATCTCCTGGGGTTAGGTTTTTTGGATGTCTAGGGTTTTTGACATTCTTGTTTATTGTAAGATATCCTTCAAAGCCTCATTGTAATCATCTTCTTGCGAATGAGCACAACTGTCACATCTCTTCTCAGAGATAAGCCGCCACCATTCTAGCAAGCTTGTTTCCACTGCATTTTAAAGTTTCAACTTATTTCCTTATTGAATAGAAACCAATTCTACTGTAGATTTGTTATTATGTGTTAGGCATCTTTTGATAATAATATGTATTCATTTCATTCTGTAAATATATTTTGGATCAGTGGTATCAGAGCAGTCTGCTCCTTGTCGTTCTTAATGCATGTCCCAACGAGGTTAGGGTATAAAGAATTGGGTCTCAAGCTTGTTTCTCTTGAGGACAAAAGCTCTCGCACGCCCAAACGACCTCTCATGGAAGAATAAAAGAAAGACGATGAGACAAGAGATCCCTTCAAAATGTTTCTATAGGAAGCCCTCACACAACAGAGGAACGAGATGATGGATATTTTTGCACAAATCCTTCGGTGGCTACCAACATGTGACGCATCTTCCTCAAACGGAGGTGTATCCCCCTTCAAGGTACAAATCAACTTCGATATTCCTATATTTGAAGGTCAGACAGACACAGATGTAGTAGAAAACTGGTTGAATCTTCTAGAAGGGTATTTCTCTTTCCATAACTTCTCGAATAGAGAAAAGATTACTTTTGCACTCCTCAAAGATGTCCCCCGTATCAAAGATTGGTGGGAAACTTTTTGTGAGCAAAAGGAAATAGAGGAATCCCCATTATATACAGTCGCAATCACTTGGGAGTCCTTCAGGGATGCTATTAAGGAACAATACTACCTTATTGGAAGTTATGATGACCTATACATAAAATGGACCACGTTGCGGCAAGAAAGAGACCAAGCAGTGCTCGAGTTCACAAATATCTTCCATACCTTACGCACCAAGATGGGTGTTAAATATTTTGAGCGACATATGGTGCTCAATTATCGCGATGGTCTGCATAGATACATCCAGGCCGAAATGGAGTTTTTGGACATCTCATCCTTGGGCACAGCCTACCGATATGCCGTCAAAATCGAACAGAAACTCAAACAAAAGACAACAATTTGGGCCAAGGAACCCCTCACAGAAAAAGCGAGGAAAGGGCGTCCCCAACCCGTAGAACAAAGGACAGAGCAAAGACAGACAACTTTAGGACAACCAGTCCAAGCCACAAGCAAAGAAGGATACCAGAAAGACAAAGAAAGATATTGGGAAGTGGTGCGACTTCCATAAGAGCCGTTGGCATAACACTGTTGATTGTCACTCGAAACAGTCGATGGTGGATGAGGTGAAAGCCTCTGAATCCGATGTGGGTTCCAACTATGAGTCAGAACCAAAAAGGGGGAGATAAATCATTGACGCAAAACCCATTGCTACCACCAAGATCCATCCCAGTGAACCAGACGAGCCAGAGGAAGGTGAGTGCCTTTTTCATTCATAGATATGGGTGAAGGTTACCCCGCTACACTTCATCGTTGATAGAGGTAACCAGAAGAACCTCATCTCAGCAGAGGTTTTCAAGCGACTCACCTTGCTGAAATGCCGCACCCGCAACCCTACACCATCGGATGTCCCCGCCAAGGAAGCGACATTCGCGTTAGGCAACAATGTCGCCTGTCATGCAACATCAAGCCCTTCAAAGACGAGGTATTGTGTGATGTTTCCTCTCTCGAAGTTTGTAATGTTCTTTTGGGCCAACCATATTTATGGAAACGTCATGTTGTATATGATTCTACGCCTCACAGTGTTATTATTACTTTGAACAAGAAATTATACAGGATACCCAAGGCAGTCCCACCCAATGTTATTTCCTTGATCTCTACCAATAAATGCAAAAAGGTCATCTCTCAGACATGGAAGTTTGTCTTCTTCATGATTCACTCTCAGAATGAGTGAAAGATCCCAGCCACATCCAGGGTCTCCACAGCCGACCTCTCCACATAGCAGAAGAAAGTGGATAATTTTGTGGAAGAATACTCAAATATTTTCTCCTCACCTACCGGGGTACCTCTACACTGTCAGGTCAAGTACTCCATCGATCTGAACCCTGACGCATCGCTGCCCAATGGGCGAGTCTACCGCTGCTCTATGTTAGAGAATGAGGAGATCAAGTAGCAGATCCAATAACTTCTCCACAAGGGGCACATCCGTCCCATATCATCACCTTGCAGGAGCGTAATCATGCTGGTACAGAAGAAATATGGAACCTAGAAACTCTGCATTGATTATCGGGCCTTGACTAAAATCACAGTCAGAAATTGGTACCTGATTCCCCAAATCGTCGACCTGCTTGATCATCTCATGGGGGGCAAATACTTTAGTAAGATTGATATGAAGTCTGGCTACCACCAGGTCCCGATAGAATGGACAGATGTATGGAAGACTGCCTTCAAGTCAAAGGAAGGTCTTTCTGAATGGTTGGTCATGCCCTTTGGTTTGACAAATGATCCAGCCACTTTCATGAGGATGATGGACTATATCCCATGACCATTCACCAATACTTTTCTAATGATGTATCTGGATGACATCCTCGTTTACAACAAGACTTGGGTAGAACACTTGCAGCAGATTCAACAGGTTTTGCACGCCCTACGACAATACCAACGCTACGACAAGTTGAAAAAATGCTCCTTCAGCATGGACAAGGTTCATTAACTATGCTACATCATTGATCAACATGGCGTACATGTGGATCCAGCCAAAATCCAAGTCACGTGTGACTGGCCAGCCCCAACCAAGATCACTGATCTTTGGAGCTTCTTGGGCCTTGCAAATTTCTACCACAGGTTCGTGTTGGAATTCTCCCATATTGCATGGGCCCTTAGCCAAGTAACCGGGGGTGGTGGTAAGGCGAAATTTGTGTGGGGCCAGTCCCAACAAAAAGCATTCGATGATTTGAAGCAACACTTGTGCTCAACCCTAGTACTTTCAATACCAGACCTACAGCAGCCCTTTGAGATCAAGATAGATGCTTCAGAATATGTTANGTCTGTAAGTACCCTAATTACAACAAAGAAATGTACTCCATTGTGAAAGCCTATCGTCAGTGGAGACATTACATTCTTGGGAAGGAGACAATCATCCACACTAATCATAAGCCACTGCAATTCATGCAGATGCAAGGAACATTGTAGAATGACTACCATCAGAAGTGGTCCACGTACTTGCAATAATTCCACCTCAACATCAAGTGTAAAACATGAAGCACCAATCACATTGTTGATTGTCTCAGTAGACCGCCAGTCATGACACTCACCACAATGCTAGACTCTTGCGGCCATGAGACCTATGGATGGCCCCAACTCTATGAGACAGACCCAGACTTCACCACCACCTATCAAATGTTGGGCGCAAATGGAGTTGTCGCTAATTTCCATGTTCAAGACAGGCTGTTGTGTCGCCTGGGGAATATCTACGTTCCATCAAGCGAGCAAGCGAAGTTGATTTGGGAAGCCCAGTACAATCGGGTGGAAGGACACTTCGACATCGAAAAGACAATGGAAATGATGCATAAACATTTTTACTGGCCGAAACTTCGACAAGAGGTCAGTAAGTATATCAGGTCTTGCACTCCCTACACGATTTCCAAACCTGCCACTAAGAAATAGGGCATATACACCCCTCTGCCTACTCCTAACAGGCCATGGGAATCCATCTCAATGGACTACATGTCAGAGATAGCAGAATAACTGACACCAAAAAATCTCAACCTCGACTGCATAAAACAAGCATCCAGTGATCATATTGTGGAAAAACAGATCAAGGGCACTCGCTAGCAAAGGATCCAACTTTATCTAGTTGTTAAAGTAGGGAAGCTCTTGCACCAAGGCAAGTGGCTCACCCGGGACCAAATTTAGCAAAAATTTCCTCATTTGATGGGGGAACTCAACGTAATGGAGGCTGTAGTTTCCTAAGGGGGAAGGATTGATTCAGATGGATGTCGGTGGCCTCCCATCTATTCCAACTGGCTCATTTTGACAGTTTTTCAATTTGGCAGTTTTTCCCTAATTTTCGGGTCCCTGACTTGTAGGGTCGTTTTGAGGCCCTAAACAACCTTTTTTCAGGGCTCGCCACAAATAGAACAACCTTTGATAGATAGCATCAAAATGTGTAGTCCTCAGATAGACCTTTCCAGTGGGATATCATGCACCTAAAACATAGATCGTATGCAAAAGTTACGACCCCAGGAAGTTGATGTACTAACTTACCCAAACAGGGCCCACATGACTTTTGGCGCTTCATCTCCTAGGGTTAGGTTTTTTGGATGTCTAGGGTTTTTGAAATTCTTGTTTATTGTAAATAGGCCTTCAGAGCCTCATTTTAATCATCTTCTTCTGAATGAGCGCAATCGTCACATCTGTTCTCAGAGATAAGCCACCACCATTCTCGCAAGCTTGCTTCCGTTGCATTTTACAGTTTCATCTTATTTCCTTATTGAATAAAAACCAATTTTACTGTATATCTGTTATTCTGTGTTAAGCGTCCTTTGATAATAATATGTATTCATTTTGTTCTGCAAATATATTCCAGATCATCCTAGTATTGAACATCCCTACTTGCAAATTGTAAATAGTAAGCAGTAAACAACGAATAGGAATGAAACTATGGTATTGAAACTTACTCGTGAATAATGAACGATATAATCACAGGTCCAATTGTGGGGGCATGATTTCAAACCTGCAAAGTGAAGCAACATTTCCAACTGCAGGTGCAGGACCTCAACCTTGCAAAGTTGAAGCAAACAAGGGTGCAAGAGTTCAACCTTGCAAAGTGCAAGAACAGGTTGAATTGCGGGTGCAAAACTTCAACCTTGCAAAGTTGAAGCAACCAAGAGCAAGCAGCAAACAAAAAAATAGTGAGCAAGCACCAAGAGGTCCAACTGTAGCTGCAGAACCTCAACTTTGCAAAGTTGAAGCAAGCAACAATAAGCAACATACAACGAACCAACGAACTAGTGAGCGAGCAACAACTAGTTAACCAATGAAGAATTTATGTATCTTCAATGATGACTAGATTGCATTCCAAATACAGAAGAAATATGAAACATATGATGTGGAAGCCACTCCATCATTATATTCAACTATGTGAGTGTCGGTGGACAACAGTATTGCTCAAATTTATTGCATACAAGATTGCATGCAAAAATTGGAGAAAAATGCATTGTGACGGGCCTATTAAGTAAACATTTAAGGTTATCATGCCTGTTTAAGGGCCTTAGGATATGTAAACATTTAAAAAAGAATGCATTGTGTCAAGCCTATTTAAGTACTTAAAAAAGAGTTTCCATGCTCAAAACTTTGGATATGTAAACATTTAAATAAAAATAATAAAAATTCAAAAAGATTGTCGATGCTCAAAACTTTGTCTATGTAAACATTTAAAACAGAGGGAATAAAGAAGCTGGAAATAAGACTTCGAATCTATTCTCCAATGAGATGATGACAAATAAGTTTTTTTTATTGTATAAAATAATGTTTTTAGTTCTCTAGTTCGAACAATAGAGATTGTACAAAAATTTATAGTCAAAGGACAAATTAATATGAAGTCAACAAATTATCGATCGCTATAGTCCCTCTACACCTTTGGCAGGGACTAATAAGGATATTTGTCTGGCTTGAATTGGTCTTTCCCACCTTAAGGAGGTAAGAGATTACTTGGAATTCTTTAGAATTTTATTTATGTATCTGAAATGCCTAGTTATTATTATCAGTATGGTCTATATCCCTAACAATAACTTTTTGATTTCTAATTATTGTCCATTGGCTTGTTTTACCTTTTGAATTTCCTTCCTTAGTTTAGCTTAGTATTTTGGAATGAGGTTTTCATTTATAAATATTACTAACCCTTTTAATCTTGGAGACTTACAGAGTATGCCATATTTATGGTCATTATGTAGCTTACTTTGACACTGATCAACCTATATTTATGTTCGATTATTTTATTTTAGTTCTTTTACTATTGCTAGTGGTCTTGTTATTCTTTTATTTAGTAAATTAATTATATATATAAAGTATATAATTATATGTGTCTTGATTTAATTAAACCTGGGTGGTTGGAAGGATTGGTTGTTAACTTCTCCGCCTAGGTTCAAATCTCATAAATGACATGTTTATGCTCTTAAATGAATGTATTGTTGGCTAGCTTGGTACCAACAATATAGATACACATATTTATTTTATTATTAAATAAAAATGTTGTATAATGCATACTATATCACTATTACATTCTTCTACATTGGACATTGTCGTTGATTTAAGCTCACTAGAATGGATCAATTTGAGTTCGCTATAGATTGTCGGATCTTTGTCGTTCTAATTGTCTTAATTGTGAGCCGCATTGTAAGGGTTTGCAAAGATGGGTGTTGATACCCGTGTCAAGATAGAGGATTTTTTCTCCTTGGTTTAGTCTATGAACCCTCAAAAAATAAATCCACCTCAATTGAGTAAATTTGTAAATCTAGTAGAAGCTACTCCTCAAGTGGACTTCTCATCTTCGAAACCATGAAGTATAGCTATCACTATTATTGAACAAGTTCCAGTATGCAAGTTTATAGGGCTTTGGCCTAGTCTAAAGGTTGTGGAATCGTGGGTGGTTGAGCATTGGTACACTAAGATATTTTATGAGATCTAGCAAAATATATCTTTCCCCATGGCCTGTAGACTTCAATACAAAGGATGAAATCTGCACAAGCTCGATGTGGGTTAGACTGCCTTATCTTCCTCTTTTTCTAGCAAGAGAATTTTCTTAGAGCCGTTGCAAAAAAATTAGTAAATACATTGATCGAGCAGTTAAAAAAGAAAAGCTACATTCATGTGCAAGAATCTACATGGAGATGGATTTGGAGAAGGGATTTGCAAAGGCTCTGCAAATCAAAATAGATGAGTGGAGCTTCCACAACTCTATACTATGAAAATATTCCATTCAAGTTCCATATTTTCATGAAAATGGGCACTTTATCAAAAAATTTCCAAAATGTCAATAAAAGCAACCACCTTCAATGGAAAATCCTAAAGCAGAATTTGAGTTTTAAATAGTTGTAAAAAAACATTGAAAAACATAGCATAAGGGGCCATCTCAGCTAACCAAACCCAGGAGAGCTTCTAGAGTAATCAATTTGGATCCCTTGGGAATTTAGATGATTAAAATATCCAAGAGACCTAGAGAAGGACATAGAGACACATCTTAACAAAAGTTTCACTTCCATCTCCCGAGCAACTAATGGTCAAATCTAAAGAAGAAGAGAATGAAGAAAAATCACAAGAGAAAGTAGGAGAAGATGTTGAGGAGATACATGAGGAATAAGAGGACATTGTAGAATTAGAAAGGGAAGAAAGGGATGCAGGCCAAGAGAATTCGAACCTGCTAAATATTTTTCTTTTGCTCATACTTTTATAAGGGGAAGGAAGTCTAATAGGAACGTGATAGTTATGAAGCAAAATATAATATTCTCTCAAGAAATGAGGGGTTAAAGGAAATATGAGATAATTATGTTTTGTTTGTGTTTATTTTTGTAAACATTTTGTTATAATCTATTCATGTAATCAAGGATTTGGCATTAAAATCCCTTGTAGGAAAATTTGTCTTCTCACTTACATGTTATATGAAGGAAACTTGAAAATCTACAAAATAACTTACATGTTATATGAAGAAACTTGAAATTATACAAAATAGTTGAAGCAATCATCCCTTTTGTTATCTAATGTATTAGTTTGTAGTGCAACTGCAACATTTTGCCAATAGAAAAACAATCATTTCTATTAAAAAATAAAAATAAAAAAACTATATATTATTAATGTAAAAATTCAAATCTATAGATACTATATTATTGAAAAAAATTAACAAATTAACTTAAACTAAAAATAAGTATAAAAGTAATAAATAAAATTAAACTCATTGTCAAATATATCATCAAATAAAAAAACAAACTTTACCATTATACTGAAATAAATTTAACTATTACATTAAATACCTTATGAGGTTATCTAAATATATGAAGCAAATTGAAATTTGATCTTAAAATATAAGATATTAGTTAAAAAAACAAACTTGAAAATTTATATATTTAAATCAAATTGTTTTTATTAAATTATTATTAGTTATTTTAACTAAATTCAAAAATATTTAATTATATGTGAATGATATTTAATTATATGTGAATGAGACATTAACAGATTTGAATTATATAAATGCAGGAATCCAATCTAATTATGTTGCAAGCAATCATTCAAATGCCGAATCATCAAATAAAACTCATAAACCATAAAGGAAGAAATATTGTAATGCATAAATAAGCTTATAAAGACACAATATATTTTAAATTTCGGTCCTGCTTCTCATTATCTTTCGGATCTTTCTCTGATTCCAAACTCAGAATTACATAGTAGGGCTCAGTACAAACACTTGGCTCTTAGACCCATGTCACGGAGCTCTAATCCTCTAGTTGGTAGTTCTAACCCATTACAGACTCATACATGTCTTTTCCCAACCTACAACAATTATCAACAGCTAATCCCAAAATCTGGGCGACCCTGACCAACCTGACTTTACTAAACCCAGCTGATTAACTCTAGTGCTAATGAACCAATTACAAAGTGATGAACCCATGAACAGGTGAACACCAATAATAATGACAACAACAACACCAAAAAAACCAACAACAACAACAACCACCTTTTACAATTGTGTTTGGTCCTATTTATATAGTTGGGTTGTGTCTTCCTTCTTGGTTTGCATGCCTTCTTGTTCTGTTGCAACCGTTTGTTTCTTTGCTAACGTTGCGCTGGCTTCCACAACTGCTTTTTGTTTCTCTTTCTCCCAGCCTCTGATGGAGTTTGCGCAACTCGTGCTTAGTCAAAAATTGCACAATTCTTTCTCAAAACAAAGGGGCCAACAGGCTTTGACCACAATCCTTGAATCGTCCTCTAGTCAAGCTCTTGGTTCTTTCACATCCTCCAGGAGCATCTGTTGTTTTCCCTTGTCTACCTTTTCTTTTTCTTTGGGCTCTTATGTTTGTGCTTTTTCTTCCTTTACCTCCTCAAATGAAAGGCCCATTTCTAGTACCAACACTAATGCTCTGTGCTTCACTCCGTGAAAGCTTTCAACTTTGTCTTGTCATTTCTGGGCGAGGAGTGATGCTTCTGCAAGAAACTATTGGGTCGTCTCTTTGTTGTATTCCTTTAGCTTGGCCACAACCAACGAGTTCCACTCAGAATCGATTGTTGTGTCGATCTGATGCATTTTCATATAGGCGGCTTGAATTATTGGTCAAAAATAGCGTAGCTCTTTCTTAGCTACAGACTGTGCCTCAGAGAGTGTATTTAGTTCGTTGTCGGCCTACTGAATTTGGTCGAACTTATGTTGTTGCTCCATGGGGTCCATTGTGGTTGCAAATTCTTTGTTTAGCACTTGGATCTTTGTGCGGACCTCCTCTAAGACTTGATTTCGTTGAGCGATGATGTCCATCCAGTCGCTGACTTCTTTGAAGATTTTGGTGCAGTCCTCTGTGTGCTTGTGCAGTGCTTCTCTGGCATTGTTTCCTTGCAATATTATCTTATGCATTTGTTCTTGGAGTAGTTGAGGTTATTGTTCTACTTCCTGCTAGACCTGTTGTAGCTTCACTTGGAGATGGTTAGTGCAATTGGTGAGTTTTGTCCATGCTTCTTGTAACAACTCGATCTGTTGCTCTAGCTCTCTTACGTCGCTAGCCTTGGTTAGTTCAGGCGCAACCTTCCAAATCTCCGGCCAAGCCTGAGCAAGTTTTTCCTTCACCTTTTCTAATTTGTGTTGAACTTGGAGTTTGTCATGTGCCTCCTACATTATGTATGTGTGCATCACAAATTGTCCTTTCCTTGCAATGTGAGATGATCGCTTGGCCTCCAGGAGTCTTTGCTCCAACTGGTCCATGGATACACTAATTGATCCAAATAGTTGTGGCGTTGGCCAGTGTATCATGTCGGTATATGAAGGAGGTACTTCAGCAGGTGCTCGCGTCTGTAGTGGGAGTCCATTGGCCTCTGAATGGTCTGAGTGAGTGTCTACCTCTTCCTTTTTCAGCGTCATTGGTGCGATTCTCATTCTTAGATCT
>JASDQU010505591.1:41156-56950 GCA_032191745.1 Picea mariana | reverse complement strand
TTGTAGATTTGGATCATCTGACTACCCAACTACTAAGTCAAGTCAAGATGATTTGAGAAGACCGTGATCCTTGGATGACCTGAATCGAATCTATAAATCGATTAAGGAGGGGCCACTGGGATTCTTATCCCTCAATCAAATTTGTTTTATGATGGTTTTTTTTAAACTGTTTTTTTAATGAATCGCAGTCAACGAGAAATATAAACCCTCCCTCGACCATCAAATCGAGAACTGTTTTTTTTAAAGATAGAAGTCGCAGTCAACGAGGAATATAAACCCTCCCTAGCCATTCTCATCTCACTCCTGGTCGACTTGACTAAGTTTCGGGTGAGGAACGAATCACGGAGGCTACAGAATTAGAGTATTCTTCAACACGTAGGCGAGAAACGGTTCCTCCAGATTTAGTAGCAGGTTTCAGATGAAGACACGGACATGACGACATTGAAGATTTGGGAGTAGAAGAGGAGATGAATGAAAGGAACATGTATAAAAGAAGCCAAAACAGAGAAAATTTCGTAGCATTAATTTACACAAAGAGGTCGAAGAGTCAGAGATGGATGATGCTTACAAAAAAAATGATGAAGAGGTCGTCCAAAATTCAGATATGGACGACGCTTAAAAAACCTAATTTCGTCATTCAAAGCAATGATGATAAGGATTGAGGAGAAATGGAATAAACATAATCGAATAAGTCTGCCCAAAATTAAACGAAGTCAACGTTCAGACTTGTGGAATATAAATTCATTTTCACACATTTTAATAATAAATGTTTTATGATAAATTTAATTTTTTTAATAAAGTTTATTATCTAATTGATAAAAACAACAAACAACCCATTGATGTTATAACATACCATGAAACAACTAATGTTATAATATCTCATGAAACAACTACTGCTCTACTATGTATATTAATATTAAAATTAATGTTATAATATTTCATGAAACAACTACTGCTCTACTATGCATATTAATATTAATATTAAAATTAATGTTATAATATCTCATGAAACAACTACTGCTCTACTATGCATATTAAAATTAAAATTGAAATTAATTTTTTTATAGTATGGACGTTAAAAAGGCGTTGAGAGTTCATAGACTCACTATTTAATTTTTCATGTTATAATATTTTGACTCTATATATAATTAAAAATGTATAATTTTTGCTAATTACATCGCAATATTTTTAATTTTATTCTGAATTTCAAATTTATTATATAAGTTTTTACTTTTGTTGTAAATTTTACATTTATTATATAAAAATAATAAGATCATATACAAGTTAGTACGATATAAATATTATCAAATAATATATAATATTTTTTAAAAATTAAAAAGCTTACTTTCTTTTAAATCTGAATTTGAAAAAAATATGTGTAAACCACATAACGCTCATGTAAACATTATCATTCGAAATGCTACACATGTAAATGAACATTTCTCTTTAAATATTCACAATCCGATGCATAATACCCTTAGTACATGGTAGTGCAAAGTGCATGCACTAACATGGTAGTGGATGTCGGTGGCCTCCCACCTATTGCAACTGTTCATTTTGGCAGTTTTCCAGTTTGACATTTTTCCCTAGTTTCCGGGTCCGTGACTTGTGGGGCCATTTTGAAGACCTAAACAACGTTTTTTAGGGCTCGCCATAGCCAAAATGACCTCTGATAAATAACAACAAAATGCGTAGTCCTCGGATAGACCTTTCCAACCAGCTATCGTATGCCTAAAACAAAGATTGTATGCAAAAGTTACGACCCCCGAAAGTTGATGTACTAACTTACCCAAAGAGGGCCCACATGACTTTTGGCACTTCATCTCCTAGGGTTAGGTTTTTTGGATGTCTAGGGTTTTTGACATTCTTGTTTATTGTAAAAAAATCCTTCAAAACCTCATTGTAATCATCTTCTTGCAAATGAGCACAACCGTCACATCTCTTCTCAGAGATAAGCCGCCACCATTCTAGCAAGCTTGTTTCCACTGCATTTAAAAGTTTCAACTTATTTCCTTATTGAATAGAAACCAATTTTACTATAGATCTGTTATTATGTGTTAAGCATCTTTTGATAATAATCTGTATTCATTTCGTTCTGCAAATATATTTTGGATCAGTGGTATCAGAGCAGTCTGCTCCTTGTCGTTCTTAATGCATGTCCCAACGAGGTCAGGGTACAAAGAATTGGGTCTCGAGCTTGTTTCTCTTGAGGAAAAAATCTCTCGCACGCCCAAACGACCTCTCATGGTAGAAGAAAAGAAAGACGACGGGACAAGAGATCCATTCAAAATGTTGCTAGAGGAAGCCCTCATGCAATAGAGGAACAAGATGATAGATGGTTTTGCACAAATCCTTCGGTGGCTACAAACAGGTGACACATCTTCCTCAAATGGAGGTGTCTCCCCCTTCAAGGTACAAATCAACTTCGTTATTCCTATATTTGAAGGTCAAATAGACGCAAATGCGATAGAAAACTGGTTGAATCTTCTAGAAGGGTATTTCTCTTTCCATAACTTCTCGAATAGAGAAAAGATTACTTTTGCGCTCCTCAAAGACGTCCCCCATATCAAAGATTGGTGGGAAAATTTCTGTGAGCAAAAGGAAATAGAGGAATTCCCATTATATATAGTCGCAATCACCTGGGAGTCCTTCAGGGATGCTATTAAGGACAATACTACCTTATTGGAGAAGCTTTCTTTTACAGTCATTTTTTTACACGACTTTAACCTCGATCAAAAGCACCCACAGATTCCCTCCTCTAGTGCCTTTAAAATTCCAGTCCAAGCTGGTCGCGTCCTCATCCACCACACTATCCTCGATAAGGGTCCTAGCTAGGAATGGCAATAACCACCTTAAGAACTTGTTTTATAATGTCCCCTGGATAATTGCCTTGGAAGTTATGATGACATGTACACAAAATGGACCACGTTGGGGCAAGAAAGAGACCAGGCGGTGCCCGAGTTCACAAATATCTTCCATACCTTACACACCAAGATGGGTATCAAATATTTTGAGCAACATATGGTGCTCAATTATCATGATGGTCTGCATAGATACATCCAGGTCAAAATGGAGTTTTTAGACATCCCATCCTTGGGCACAACCTACTGATATGTCATCAAAATCGAACAGAAGCTCAAACAAAAGACACAACAATTTGGGCTAAGGAACCCCTCATAGAAAAAGCGAGGAAAGGGCGTCCCCAACCCGTAGAACAAAGGACAGAGAAAAGACGGACAACTTCAGGACAACCAGTCCAAGCCACAAGCAAAGAAGGACACCGGAAAGACAAAGAAAGATACCAGGAAATGGTGCGACTTCCATAAGAGCCCTTGGCATAACACTGTTGATTGCCGCTCGAAGCAGTCGATGGTGGATGAGGTGAAAGCCTCTAAATCAGATGTCGGTTCCAACTATGAGTTAGAACCAGAAAGGGGGAGATAAATCATTGACGCAAAACCCATTGCTACCACCAAGATCCATCCCAGTGAACCAGATGAGCCAGAGGAAGGTGAGTGCCTTTTTCATTCAAAGATATGGGCAAAGGGTACCCCGATACACTTCATCGTTGATAGAGGTAACCAGAAGAACCTCATCTTGGCAGAGGTTCTCAAGTGACTCACCTTGCTTAAATGCCGCACCCGCAACCCTACACCATCGGATGGCCCCGCCAAGGAAGCAACATTCACATCAGGCAACAATGTCGTCTGTCATGCAACATCAAGCCCTTCAAAGACGAGGTATTGTGTGATGTTTCCTCTCTCAAAGGTTGTAATGTTCTTTTGGGCCAACCATATTTATGGAAACGTCATGTTGTATATGATTCTAGGCCTCACAGTGTTATTATTACTTTGAACAAGAAATTATACAGGATACCCAAGGCAGTCCCACCCAATGTTATTTCCTTGATCTCTGCCAATAAATGCAAAAAGGTCATCTCTCAGACATGGAAGTTTGTCTTCTTCATGATTCACTCTCAGAATGAGCAAAATATCGCAGCCACATCCCGGGTATCCACAGCCGACCTCTCCACATAGCAGAATCAAGTGGATAATTTTGTGGAAGAATACTCAAATATCTTCTCCTCACCTACCGGGGTACCTTTGCACTGTCAGGTCAAGCACCCTATCGATCTGACCCCTAACGCATCGTTGCCCAATGGGCCAGTCTACCGCTTCTCTATGTTAGAGAATGAGGAGATCAAGCAACAGATCCAATAACTTCTCCACAAGGGGCACATATGTCCCATCTCATCACCTTGCGAGAGCCTAATCATGCTGGTACAGAAGAAAGATGGAACCTAGCAACTTTGCATTGATTATCGGGCCCTGACTAAAATCACAGTCAGAAATTGGTAACTGATTCCCCAAATCGTCGACCTCCTTGATCATCTCATGGGGGCCAAATACTTCAATAAGATTGATATGAAGTCTGGCTACCACCAGGTCTCGATAGAATGGACAGATGTATGGAAGAATGCCTTCAAGTCAAAGGAAGGTATTTATGAATGGTTGGTCATGCCCTTTGGTTTGACAGATGCTCCAACCACTTTCATGAGGATGATGGACTATATCCCAAAACCATTCACCAATACTTTTCTAGTGATGTATCTGGATGAAATCCTCATTTACAATAAGACTTGGGTAGAACACTTGCAGCATATTCAACAGGTTCTGCACACCCTACGACAATACCAACGCCACGACAAGTTGGAAAAATGCTCCTTTAGCATGGACAAGGTTCATTACCTGGGCTACATCATTGATCAACATGGCGTACATGTGGATCCAACCAAAATCCAAGTCACGTGTGACTGACCAACCCCAACCAAACTCACTGATCTTTGGAGCTTCTTGGGCCTTGCAAATTTCTACCACGGGTTCGTGTTGGGATTCTCCCACATTGCATGGGCCCTTAGCCAAGTAACTAGGGGTGGTGGTAAGGAAAAGTTTGTGTGGGGCCAGTCCCAACAAAAAGAATTCGATGATTTGAAGCAACACTTGTGCTCAACCCTAGTACTTTCAATACCAGACCCTCAACAACCCTTTAAGATCAAGATAGATGCTTCAGACTATGTTGTGGGTGTCGTTCACACTCAGCACAACCACCCCGTGGCCTATCATAGTGAGACACTCCATTGTTGCAAGTACCCTAATTACAACAAAGAAATGTACTCCATTGTGAAAGCCTATCGTCAGTGGAGACATTACATTCTTGGGAAGGAGACAGTCATCCACACTAATCATAAGCCACTGCAATTCATGCAGATGTAAGGAAAATTACAGAATGACTGCCATCAGAAGTGGTCCACGTACTTGTAACAATTACACCTCAACATCAATTGTAAAACATGAAGCACCAACCATGTTGTTGATTGCCTCAGTAGACCGCCAGTCATGACACTCACCATGGTGCTAGACTCTTGCGACCATGAGACCTATGGATGGCCCCAACTCTATGAGACAGACCCAGACTCTGCCACCACCTATCAAATGTTGGGCACAAATGCAGTTGTCGCTAATTCCATCTTCAAGACGGGTTGTTGTGCCGCCTGGGGAATATCTATGTTCCATCAAGCAAGGGAGCGAAGCTGATCTGGAAAGCCCACTACAATTGGGTGGAAGGACACTTAAGCGTCAAAAAGACAGTGGAAATGATGCAGAAACATTTATGCTAGCCGAAACTTCGATAAGAGGTCAACAAGTATATTAGGTCCTGCATTGCCTACAAGATTTCCAAACCGGCCACTAAGAAATAGGGCATGTACACCCCTCTACCTACTCCTGACAGGCCATGGGAATCCATCTCAATGGACTACATGTCAGGCCTCTCGTCCACCAAGCGGGGAAATGACTATGTTTTTTTGGTTGTGGATCGCTTTTCTAAGATGACAATTCTGGCCGACTGCAAGAAGAGCATCGCAGTAGAGGCCACTTCCAAGATCTTCTTTGAACGAGTCTGTGTACATTTTGGAATCCCACAAACCATTGTCTCATATCGGGACAATCAATTTCTCATCACATTCTGGTCAAGCCTCTGGTCACTACTGGACACCAAGCTCACCAAATCCACACCCTTCCACCACGACACATATAGCCAAACCGAGCTCGTAAATCGAATGATCGTGCATATCATGTGCATGTATAATTTCAAGAACCCTCACACATGGGATGAGAGTCTCCCCTATGTTCAACATAGCTACAAATGAGCCCTACATAGCTCAACTGACCACAACCCCTTTCAGGTGGGGTTGGGATTCCAACCATTAGGTCTCATAGATGTTGCACTACCCCTTGCGGTCACCTCGATCGTCTCATATCCTGATCAAGTTAAAGTTGACAAAGCCACCCAGTTCATTGAGCAGATCCAGCACATCCGCCAACAGGTTCAGGATATCCTACAAAAGTCTAATGACAAGCACAAGAAGCACCATAATCAACATTGGGTGCCACATAAGTTTCAAGTGGGCGACAAAGTTTGGTTGCACTTGCAGAAAGAGCGCCTTACAAGACCCCATCGAAAGCTTTGCCCACTATGTTATGGGTCATACACCATCACCAAGGTTGTGGGTGATAATTCTTTTGAGCTCAACATTCATCCTTTCCTTGGCTTGCACCGAGTGTTCAACATGGATATCCTTCGACCATATTTTCCACCATTATTAGACACCTCAGAGATAATAGAATAACTGACACCAACAAATCTCAACCACGACTGCAGAAAACAAGCATCCAGTGATCATATTGTGGACAAACAGATCAAGGGCACTCGCTAGCAAAGGATCCATCTTTATCGAGTTGTTAAAGTAGGGAAGCTCTTGCACCAAGGCAAGTGGCTCACCCGAGACCAAATTTAGCAGAATTTCCTCATCTGATGGGGGAACTCAACGTAATGGAGATCGTAGTTTCCTAAGGGGGGAGGATTGATTCAGATGGATGTCGGTGGCCTCCCACCTATTCCAACTAACTCATTTTGGCAGTTTTTTCCCTAGTTTTTGGGTCCCTGACTTGTAGGGTCGTTTTGAGGCCTTAAACAACCTTTTTTCAGGGCTCACCACAAATAGAACAACCTTTGATAGATAGCATCAAAATGTGTATTCCTCAGATAAAACTTTCCAATGGGCTATCGTGCACCTAAAACAAAGATAGTATGCAAAAGTTATGACCCGAGGAAGTTGATGTACTAACTTACCCAAATGGGGCCCACATGACTTTTGGTGCTTCATCTCCTAGAGTTAGGTTTTTTAGATGTCTAGGGTTTTTGACATTCCTGTTTATTGTAAAAATGCCTTTAGAGCCTCATTGTAATCATCTTCTTGCGGATGAGCGCAATCGGCACATCTCTTCTCAGACATAAGTTGCCACCATTCTTGCAAGCTTGCTTCCGTTGCATTTTATAGTTTCATCTTATTTCCTTATTGAATAAAAACCAGTTTTATTGTATATTTGTTATTTTGTGTTAAGCGTCCTTTGATAATAATATGTATTCATTTTGTTCTGCAAATATATTCTAGGTCATCCTAGTATTGGACATTCCTACTTGCAAATTGTAAATAGTAAGCAGTAAACAACGAATAGGAATGAAACTATGGTATTGAAACTTACTCGTGAATAATGAACGATAGAATCACAGGTTCAATTGTGGGTGCATGATTTCAAACCTGCAAAGTGCAGCAACATTTCCAACTGCAGGTGCAGGACTTCAACCTTGCAAAGTTGAAGCAAACAAGGGTGCAAGATTTCAACCTTGCAAAGTGCAAGAACAGGTCGAACTACGGGTGCAAGACTTCAATCTTGCTAAGTTGAAGAAAACAAGAGAAAGAAAAAAACAAAAAACTAGTGAGAAAGCACCAAGAGATCCAACTGCAGCTGCAGGACCTCAACTTTGCAAAGTTGAAGCAAACAACAATAAGCAACATACAACGAACCAACGAACCAATGAGCGAGCAACAACTAGTGAACCAGTGAAGAATATATGTATCTTCAATGATGACTAGATTGCATTCCAAATACAGAAGAAATATGAAACATATGATGTGGAAGAAACTCCATCATTATATTCGACTATGTGAGTGTCGATGGACAACAATATTGCTCAAATTCATTGCATACAAGATTGCATGCAAAAATTGGAGAAAAATGCATTGTGACGGGCTTGTTAAGTAAACATTTAAGGTTATCATGCATGTTTAAGGGCCTCAGGATATGTAAACATTTAAAAAGGAATGCATTGTGTCAAGCCTATTTAATTACTTAAAAAAGAGTTTCCATGCTCAAAACTTTGGATATGTAAACATTTAAATAAAAATAATAAAAATTCAAAAAGATTGTCGATGCTCAAAACTTTGTCTATGTAAACATTTAAAACATTGGGAATAAAGAAGCTGGAAATAAGACTTCGAATCTATTCTCCAATGAGATGATGACAAATAAGTTCTTTTTATTGTATAAAATAATTTTTTTAGTTCTCTAGATCGAACAATAGAGATTGTACAAAAATTTATAGTCAAAGGGCAAATTAATATGAAGTCAACAAATTATCGATCGCTATAGTCCCTCTACACCTTTGGCAGGGACTAATAAGGATATTTTTGTGGCTTGAATTGGTCTTTCCCACCTTAAGGAGGTAAGGGATTACTTGGAATTCTTTAGAATTTTATTTATGTATCTAAATTGCCTAGTTATTATTATCAATATGGTCTATATCCCTAACAATAACTTTTTTATTTCTAATTATTGTCCATTGGCTTGTTTTACCTTTTGAACTTCCTTCCTTAGTTTAGCTTAGTATTTTGGAATGAGGTTTTCATTTATAAATATTCTTAACCCTTTTAATCTTGGAGACTTACATAGTATGCCATATTTATGGTCATTATGTAGCTTACTTTGACAATGATCAACCTATATTTATGTTCGATTATTTTATTTTAGTTCTTTTACTATTGCTAGTGGTCTTGTTATTCTTTTATTTAGTAAATTAATTATATACATACAATATATAATTATATGTGTCTTGATTGAATTAAACCTGGGTGGTTGGAAGGATTGGTTGTTAACTTCTCCACCTAGGTTCAAATCTCATAAATGGCATGTTTATTCTCTTAAATGAATATATTGTTGGCTAGCTTGGTACCAACAATATAGATACAAATATTTATTTTATTATTAATTAAAAATGTTGTGTAGTACATACTATATCAGTATTACATTCTTCTACATTGGACATTGTCGTTCTAATTGTCTTAAGTGTGAGACACATTGTAAGGGTTTTCAAAGATGGGTGTTGATACCTGTGTCAAGATAGAGGAATTTTTCTCCTTGGTTTAGTCTATGAACCCTCAAAAAATAAATCCACCTCAATCAAGTAAATTTGTAAATCTAGTAGAAGCTACTCCTCAAGTGGACTTCTCATCTTCGAAACCATGAAGTATAGCTCTCACTATTATTGAACAAGTTCCAGTATGCAAGTTTATAGGGCTTTGGCCTAGTCCAAAGGTCGTGGAATCGTGGGTGGTTGAGCATTGGTACACTAAGATATTTTACAGGATCTAACAGAATATATCTTTCCCCATCGCTTGTAGACTTCAATACAAAGGATGAAATCTGCACAGGCCCGATGTGGGTTAGACTTCCTTATCTTCCTCTTTTTCTAGCAAGAGAACTTTCTTAGAGCCGTTGGAAAAAAATTAGTAAATACATTGGTCGAGCAGATAAAAAAGAAAATTTGCATTCATGTGCAAGAATCTACATGGAGATGGATTTGGAGAAGGGATTTGCAAAGGCTCTGCAAATCAAAATAGATGAGTGGAGCTTCCACAACTCAATACTATGAAAATATTCCATTCAAGTTCCATATTTTTCATGAAAATGGGCACTTTACCAAAAAAATTCCAAAATGTCAACAAAAACAACCACCTTCAATGGAAAATCCTAAAGCAAAATTTGAGTATAAAATAGTTCTAAAAAAACATTGAAAAACATAGCATAAGGGGCCATCTCAGCTAACCAAACCCAGGAGAGCTTCTAGAGTAATCAATTTGGATCCCTTGGGAATTTAGATGATTAAAATATCCAAGAGACCTAGAGAAGGACATAGAGACACATCTTAACAAAAGTTTCACTTCCATATCCTGAGCAACTAATGGTCAACTCTAAAGAAGAAGAGAACGAAGAAAAATCACAAGAGAAAGTAGGAGAAGATGTTGAGGAGATACATGAGGAATAAGAGGACATTGTAGAATTAGAAAGGGAAGAAAGGGATGTAGGCCAAGAGAATTCAAACCTGCTAAATATTTTTCTTTTGCTCATACTTTTATAAGGGGAAGGAAGTCTAATAGGAACATGATAGTTATGAAGAAAAAGATAATATTCTCTCAAGAAATGAGGGGTTAAAGGAAATATGAGATACTTATGTTTTGTTTGTGTTTATCTTTGTAAACACTTTGTTATAATATATTCATGTAATCAAGGATTTGGCATTAAAATCCCTTGTAGGAAAATTTGTCTTCTCACTTACATGTTATATGAAGGAAACTTGAAAATCTACAAAATAACTTACATGTTATATGAAGAAACTTGAAATTCTACAAAATAGTTGAAGCAATGATCCCTTTTGTTATCTAATGTATTAGTTTGTAGTGCAACTGCAACATTTTGCCAATAGAAAAACAATCATTTCTGTTAAAAAATAAAAATAAAAAAAATTAACAAATTAACTTAGACTAAAAATAAGTATAAAAATAATAAGTAAAATTAAACTCATTGTCAAATATATTATCAAATAAAAAAATAAACTTTATCATTATACTAAAATAAATTTAATATTGTATTAAATACCTTATGAGGTTATCAAAATATATGAAGCAAATTGAAATTTGAAGATGAAATATAGGATATTAGTTAAAAAAACAAACTTGAAAATTTATATATTTAAATTAATTTGTTTTTATTAAATTATTATTAGTTATTTTAACTAAATTCAAAAATATTTAATTGTATTTGAATGATTGACATAAACAAATTCATAATTTATGTTTTACAAATCATATATTTAAAAATTAATTTAAAAATGTATACTTACTCTCATATCAATAACAATATATTATCAATGTAAAATGAAAAAATTAATATTCTGTGATTTAACAATGAAAAAAAAACTTCTTTTAAATACTTACCATGATTGTGAAACAAGAGGAGATGCAGAGACAAGTCTCTGCCATTAAGGCAAGGAGGGAGTTGCTTCAAGCTAGCAGGCATGCCATTGTTTTTGGGAGGAATATTTCTAAATTATTTTAATTTGAAAATGTTGAAAATATGTTTTCAAAACTTTTAAAAAATTAAAAAAATAGAAATATCATAATTACTATTCAAATTAAAAGAAATAAAAGATTGGAAAAAATGGAAGATATACTTTCAAAGCTTTTAATGTTTATTATTCTAATTTTAAAAATGGAAAACATTCTCAAAACTTCTTAAAAAGAAATTTGAAAAGAAAAGATTGAAAATATTCTAGGGAAGCTTTTTAAAAACTAGAAAGATTTAGTGCTTCACAGCAAAGAGAACATCCCAACACACACCCACAATTCCACATAACATGAATATAAACAGTTTTTCACATTTTAGCGGTTAAGTTTATAAAATATGGACGATATGCATTAAAATATTAAAATTAACATGTCTAATTTTCTGCGTTTTCATAGTGATCATTATGATTATGAATATATCGGGTTTAGAATCTTTCACGCTCACATCCTCACGACTTGTTTCCCATCATTGGATGAGTCGCGTTTTGTGTTTAATATCAAAACACCGCATCCTGAGCTTTTTTGGCTTGGAGTAATGGAAATCGTGAAAGGTGTGAGCTTAGAAAGACAATCAAAGTATACAGACATTAAACATTAAATTAAAATATCTCACTTTTTATTTATTTGATGCCACAGACAACGCAGTTTTGAGATCTTTTTTATTCCCAGTAGAATATACATCATAGGAACTAACTGAATATCGGAATAAAAAATTAAGAATTGATGAATGTA
The DNA here is from genome assembly GCA_032191745.1 of Picea mariana. NCBI lineage: Eukaryota > Viridiplantae > Streptophyta > Pinopsida > Pinales > Pinaceae > Picea > Picea mariana. The sequence continues at coordinate 44,916 of JASDQU010505591.1, read as the reverse complement.
AATAGAAGCCCCATAGGTATCTCTCATCTTAAGTTTCTTTTAATAAAGAATAGGAGCTGCAGAGCAACAAGGCAGGGAGGCCATTGTTGGACTGCTCGAGTGCGTGAAGCGCAGTGATGCGCTCGACTGCTCAAATGTGTCACACTGCCATTGACTGCTCCAGTGCAAGCCTGCACAACAAACGTTCTATTTTATTGTTGGGTCATTATTGAAAGCCAGAGATTAAAAAATAAAATAATCTTATTTTCTTCTTATTATAAGTGAGAGAATTTATGTAAAGCTGTTTTTAAAAAGTTGTATTGGTATGTTTTTTAAAACCTTGTAGAGGATGATATTTATAATGACCTTCCACGTGTAGCACTCCATGCACAGACTGGACATGTCTCACATGCAGGGTGTCCCTAAAGCTAGGGGCGAACATGGCTATATAGTAGCTGGTAAGTTTATATGTATGAATCTTGCATTTTACTGGTGAATTCTACAACAATAACATAGCATTATACTGGAAATTTTGAACTAATGAACTTAGCAAATTACTGGTAAATGCACTTTACCAGTTATGTATGCTTCAACCGTATGAACCAGAGAAAGTGAATTTTTGGAGCATTGGTGAGAGAAAGGAGCATTCATTTGCTGGGAATTGGTAAATTCTCCAATGGTTCCACCAACAGCTTGGGCTTGATAATAGCGACATCGATGATTGGGACAAAGGGACAACAAACTGCTGAAGAGGTAAGAGAATAGGTGATTTCAACCACCCCCTCCTTCCTGTTCTTGAACAACTCTATCACCTTGTTCTCCTTAAACGTCTTTATCACCTGGTGCTTCTTGTAAGAATTGAAATTATCTAGTTCTGGTCGGTGTATTTGCTTGCTCAACACCACTGAAGACATATTTTTGGCTGGGGAGAGGACGAGAGGGCACGGTTTCTCTTCATGCCTCGCGTTTCTCTTCAAGCGAGGGGCGAACATGGCTATATAGTAGCTAGTTGTTTTATATGCATGAATCTTGTATTGTACTGGTGAATTCTACAGAAATAACATAGCATGAATTCTACAGCGATAACATAGCATTAGACTGGAAAAGATATCCAGAAAAGAACAGAAAAGATACAATGGCAAATACAAACATTACAGAGAGATTTTTCCCCTGTAAAACCCAAACAAGGAAAACCAACATATATTATATTCATTCATTGTGTTACAATGTTTACAATACAAAATACATATAGGAGCAAGCGGCATCCAAAACCCTAACAGTGGATTAGTCAAAAACCCTAATTCCTTAACCGGAAATAGAAAACCATCCGCAAATAAACCATGTGCCAAAAAACCACCTAAATATAATGCGGTTTCGAAAATGCGGTCCACCCCGTGCAAGGGCTCCACCCTCTGCACCCCTCTAACCCCCAACACTTAGACACTAATACTAGTACAAAGAATAAAACATATACCCAACACTTTACCCATTATCTATGGTAAATTCAATTTCTGTTATGTATGGCATTATGTGTCACACTCTAAAATGAAAATATGATGAATCAAATATTTAGAATTTTGTATAAATATGGATGTAAGCAAGCATACTATAGAAATCTGATTCAATTTTCTATTTTTTAATTTTGGAAACTATGGCCAGGACACTATTATGAAACCATAACTCGGTAGATGTTCTCTGAAATGAACGTTATAGGCATATAAAAAAATTCAAGTTGAGGATAGGTAGGTTGAATCTATAGGTCCGCCAGATCCAATCCACAATTAACAATTACTGGTTGCCAATCAAATATGTATTCTTGTAGGTTTTGTATAAATAATAAATATACACCCTAATATATATATATTAATATATATATATATATATTAATATATATATATATATATATATATATATATATATTTATAATAGCTAGATCAAAATAGAATCTTGCGAGGCCCTAAAAATCACTTGTTCTCTAGCAAAGTATTAAATTCTCTACTGACTTTAAACAACATTACATCTAAAATGATCACAACTTAGAGCCGAAACTGAAAACAGGGCCTTGGGGGATAAAATGGTAATAGGAACCAACAATGCTTCTTGAATAAATAAGTCTAGTGTTGGGGTATGTAAAGTGATTCCCAATGTGTGTGACCATTAACGATTCATGTCTACCGATATCAAACCAAATACAACAACTATCAGACATTAACATTAGAGCATTAGCTAATCAATATGCCACAATCTACTCATCTCTTGCATATAATGAGCCCGAACAGTTAAAAAGATGATTTAATGGGGAAGGAAATCCCCTTCCCCACTGATGCAATCAAACAAGCGCAGTATGCACATGTGACCCGTATGAACCAGAAAAAAAGGAATAAGAACAAGAGAATGTGAATTTTTGGAGCATTGGTGAGAGCAAGGAGGTTCCACCAACAACTTGGGCTTGACAATAGCAGCACCCACGATTGGGACAAAGAGACAACAAACTGTTGAAGAGGTAAGAGAATAGGTGATTTCAACAACCTCCTCCTTCCTGTTTTTGAACGGGTTGATTTTAGCCCTTCTTAGGCCCTTCGAAGCAGTCTTCATAAGATATACTACAGAATTAGGAGAGCCTTGATATATTTGAGACTGTTGAAAGACTGGAAAATAAGCCTGTCATTGTGGAAGAGGACTGGTATGTACCTTCTCCCTTTGCATTCTTCATGTATTAAGTATAGGATCCTTCTTCTAAACCTCAATGCTCCCTTGCAGTTTCACGAATCTTGGGTTCTTTCTTGTGATATTGCTCGGAACTACCTTGTAAAAAAAAAGTATGATAAGCGTGTTGTTAAGGAGAAGTGGAGGAGGTTTTTCTTTGGAATTTCACTGAGAACAGAGAATTATTCATGTGTGTTGGAGGAGAGTAAGCAGCTCATCTTGTACTTAGTCTCAAACTTCCATCGTAGCTCAAGTCACACAGCTCTGGACATAGTTGCTTGGGATTCAAGTAGTAGGTAAGTACATAAGGGATGGCGAGTGGCGAAGGTTTGCATGGTGTCTTAGGTGGAAGGTTTGCATGGTGCCGTAGGTGGCAGCCCTAGATCAACACACTATGAACAACTCACTATGGACTATGAATTGCAAAGAGATTCAATCTTTAACATTTAATGTTAAGAAGTAATGCTAGAAATTAGAGTTATTTCTAGCATTACTTTGTTGAAATAATGTAACTGCAAAGAGTATTCTTCTTATTATTATTGATATATTATTCATAGGATCAATCCCCATTGTGGATTGATCATGTCGGTTATTGTATTAGGACCAAATCCGCTTTTGCGGATTGGTCAACAAACAATTATAATAGGTAGAATAAGAAGTCGGCCCCAACAGTTATTATTGAGACCCAGAAATATAATAAAGGTGGGTTTACCCACCCAGAGTAAGAAGTAGGCCTTTCCAATGAAGAGACACTTCACACGTGCCAGAACTTGTATAAATAAAGGAGGCTAGCGCCTCATTTGGACATAACTCACTTGCTCAATTTGAGAGACAAGTTCCGATCTGTTACTGACAAAGGAGAGAGGGAGAAGAGTGGTGCATCTTTTGGAGAGGAATTTATGTATTGGTTTGAGTTATCTCTTGACATTGTATTGGCAATTTATGATAAGGAAGTTTTTGCTGGGTTTTCTTCCCCTAGAGGGTTTCCCAGGATAAATGTTGTGTCTCTTGTGAATGTGTATTTCTCAATGATCTTGTTCTTATGTTGCTCTTATCTATTGAAATGCAAAGAACT
>JASDQU010505591.1:23949-37179 GCA_032191745.1 Picea mariana | reverse complement strand
ATGGCCTCAGCTATGATGGAGATCATGACTTCACACTGAGTGGATACATTGATTCAGATTGGGAAGGAAGCGTTGCTGACAGAAAAAGCACTTCCAAATGTTGTTTCAGTTTGGGATCAGCCATGATCTCATGGCAGAGTAAGAAGCAATCTAGTATTTCTCTCAGCACTGTGGAAGCAAAGTACATTGCCGCATGTTCTGCTAGCTGTGAAGCTATATGGCTTTGAAAGTTGTTGACTTGCCTATTTGACTTGGAGATGAGAGAAACCATGATTCTATGTGACAACCAGAGCTACATCAAGGTGACAGAGAATCCTGTATTCCACGACAAGTCGAAGCACATAGAGATCCACTATCATTTCATCCGTGACATGGTACAGAGAGGAGCCTTGAAGCTCCAGTATATTAGCACGGATGAACAGGTTGCTGATGTGTTGACCAAACCTCTATCTTGTGTAAAGTTTGAACACTTTCAAGATAATCTTGGTATAGTTCGAAAGGACCCTCCCTGAAAGGGGGAGTATATATAATTCCTTGCTTCTGACCTAGCTTTTAGACATAAAGCAAGATGATTCATTGCTTCTGACCTCGTTGTTAGACGTAAAGCATGACGATGTGTGTTCCTTGCTTCTGACCTCACTGCTAGACATAAATAAAGATGATTCATTGCTTCTGACCTCGTTGTTAGATGTAAAGCATGACGATGTGTGTTCCTTGCTTCTGATCTAGTTGTTAGACGTAACGCAAGATGATTCCTTTCTTATGACCTAGTTGTTAGACGTAAAGCAAGATGAGTCATTGCTTCTGACCTCGCTGTTAGACNTGTGTGTTCCTTGCTTCTGACCTAGTTGTTAGACGTAAAGCAAGATGATTCCTTGCTTCTGACCTAGTTGTTAGACGTAAAGAAATATGAGTCATTGCTTCTGACCTCGTTGTTAGATGTAAAGCATGACGATGTGTGCTCCTTGCTTCTGACCTCATTGTTAAACATAAAGCAAGATGAGTCATTGCTTCTGACCTCGTTGTTATATGTAAAGCATGACGATGTGTGTTCCTTGCTTCTGACCTCGTTGTTAGACATAAAGCAAGATGAGTCATTGCTTCTGACCTCGTTGTAAGATGTAAATCATGACGATGTGTGTTCCTTGCTTCTGACCTCGCTGTTAGACGTAAAACATGATGATGTGTGTTCCTTGCTTCTGACCTAGTTGTTAGACGTAAAGCAAGATGATTCCTTTCTTCTGACCTCGTTGTTAGACGTAAAGAAATATGTTGATATGATTCCTTTCTTCTGACCTCATTGTTAGATGTAAAGCAAGATGTTGATGCGTTCCTTGCTTCTGACCTAGTTGTTAGACGTAAAGCAAGATGATTCCTTACTTCTGACCTCGTTGTTAGACGTAAAGCAATATGTGACTGACACTGAGATACCAGCTTAACAGTTGTGACATTGAGCCAGTGTAGTACTGTGATGTGCCAGCCTAGTGTTGTGACGAGGTATCATTTTTTACTAATATATATTTGATGCAAATGATGATGGCATTCTTTCGAGAATGACGATGTTGTCGATGAAGAAAACTTATGATGACTCGTAAATATGCCAGCCAATGTTCCAAGATGATATTGACGATAATGTCCTCATGATGCCACTGATGATGCAGACCTCTCTCGCTTGACATTGTTGAAGAATACCCTTGTTGTTAAGGGGGAGTGTTGAAATAATGTAACTGCAAAGAGTATTCTTATTATTATTATTGATATATTATTCATAAGATCAATCCCCATTGTGGATTGATCATGTTGGTTATTGTATTAGGACAAAATCCCTTTTTGCGGATTGGTCAACAAACAATTATCATAGGCAGAATAAGAAGTCGGCCCCAACAGTTATTATTGAGACCCAGAAATATAATAAAGGTGGGTTTACCCACCCAGAGTAAGAAGTCGGCCTTGCCAGTGAAGAGACACTTCACACATGCCAGAACTTGTATAAATAAAGGAGGCTAGCGCTTCGTTTGGACATAACTCACTTGCTCAGTTTGAGAGACAAGTTCTGATCTGTTACCGACAAAGGAGAGAGGGAGAAGAGTGGTACATCTTTTGGAGAGGACTTTCTGTATTGGTTTGAGTTATCTCTTGACATTGTTTTGACAATTTATGATAAGGAAGTTTTTGCTGGGTTTTCTTCCCCTAGAGGGTTTTCCAAGATAAATGTCGTGTCTCTTGTGAATGTGTATTTCTCAGTGATCTTGTTCTTATGTTTCTCTTATCGATTGAAATGAAAAGAACTATAATAATGGCATAAACATTAACATGTTGGACAAAAACCACTATGAAAATGCATACTTTAAATCAACATAGACTAAGCTATCTTCTCCCTCGACCTCGGGAAGAGTCCAAATAAAAGATGCACATTAATCTTAGGTTAAATTACATGAATTCAAACTCGATTTGTATGAATTTCCAGATACTTTGGTTAAAACACTAAAAACTTATAGGTATTTGTGCCAAGTTAATAGAAAAAATAAAATTCGATTACTAATAATCACCAGCCCTAAGGGAAGGGACTAATAATTCATTACAACATAAATACTTAATATGATTGTGAAATGATATGATTTGGTTACAACATTTTTCATCACATTGAAGACAACACGCAAGCCAGTTATTCCAATAGTTTGAGTCACTTGATATTTTGCAGCAGCAGTACAAATGATTGTGAAATGATTTGATTACAATATTTTTCATCACATTGAAGACAACACCCAAGCCATTTATTCCAATAGTTTGAATCACTTCATATTTTTCAGCGGTACTGTATAAAAGAAGGTGCTTCTTAAGCTCCGTGGGGGAGGTCCACAATCCCACCCAAATTCTCTATCAGTTTTCGCTCGAGCAGTTATTAGCAAAAATGGTTCTTTTGAAGCCCTTACATGTGATCATCGAGTAGGAAGGGAGGACGAGCGAAAATAGATAGAGAATTTGGGTGGGTGGAGTTGTGGACCTCCGCCAAGGAGCTTGGCGATTTCAGGGATCTCTAGCTGTATCTAGGGCAATAGGCGATTCACACATGAAGTAAACTGCATTAATAAAAACTAGGCAATGGTCTATTATGGTCTATTTGACGAAGTTTTTGGTGAGAAACAAATCAAAGAGGGAACACAATTCGAGTATCGCTGAAAGAAGTCCACGTCCAAAAGATGTAAGTCTGCTTGAAGTCAAAAGAAGTCCACGCCCAAAATAAAATTCCTCTTATAAAAGTAAAAATATGAGCCTTAAAGAATTATAAAATAGATAAATCAGAGTAGATGGGCATTAAGAGTCTCCTCTCTTCATGTAACTCTTAATGCCTATGCATGTTTAGTATATTAAATATATGTCAATAGTCACTTACTATGAGTTGCAACTCAGTTGTGGGATAATAGATGGATTTTTAATGTGGTCCACATTTAACTAGGAGTAAATTCATTTGAACATATTTTAATGATAAAAAAAATATTAAAATTAATTATAATTATAGAAGAAGATAAAATAAATTTAATTTTTTTTTATAATTTATAATTTTAAAATTAAGAGTAATACATCATATTCTATCTTATTTATAGAAGCAAGCCTTTTTCCATTGAGAGAATTGTTATGATTAGATACCTAATGTACACTAATAAGATATACATAATGGATGACATGAGGCTCCTCAAAATTGGGAATGGCATAAAGATGGCAAATCTTAGCTAAATCATTGGGGAATACAAAGAAGAAGCCATCATGGAGAATATTATTACAAATATTATCACTTCTAAATTAAAGAAGAAAATCAACATTGTTAAAATAAGAACTAACTCTCACCAGCTACATAGTGAAACTAAGAGTTGAATAATTCTCAAAACACCATGGGATGAGAGAATTTGTTACCTTTGTGACACTAAGAAGGTAGAAGATGAAAAATACTTCCTCTTGGATTGCTCTGCCTATATACCCATATTAGATCTCATTTTAAAATTATTTTCCACAATACCCATTTTCCTAACCTCCCAAGTCATCAAAACTATGGTGATCTTGGAATGCATCTCTCAATGTTTTTTGAGCATAAAAATACAATTTTAAAGAAATTGTAGGAATCTCTTACCTTATTAAGATCTAAGTGAATGTTAATCATCATCATATAATAAATTTTATTTTTTTTAACATTTTAAATAAGTTTTATTAACTGATTTTTACAAACAACACATAATAAAATAAAAAATATTTGTAATTATTCCATTAATTTTTACAAACAACACATAATGAAATAAAAATTATTTGTAATTATTCCATTTAAATTTAAATAGTGTAAATTACGTAATATACAAATTAAATTCACCAAACAAAATTAAATTCACCAAACAATTAATGTTAAAGCATGCCAATTAATATTAAACAATTAATGTTATTGTAGGCATATTAATAATAAAATTAAAATTCTTATGATATGGAGATTAAGAGGGCTTGAGAATTCATAAATTCAACTTTTACTTTTTTATTTATATTATAATTTTTGTATTAAATATATATAATTAAATTATTTACATAATTGATTCTTAGATGTTTGTCTAAACTTTAAGAGTATGAAATTTCTTTATTTTTTTTTAGGGTTGAAAAGAAGTTATTGTTATTTAGTATGTTAAAATAAATTTTGAAATAAAAATGGTTTATTTGATCTTAAGAAAAGTAAGAATATCTTAAAAAAAGTAATCTAATTACTTGTATATCTTTAAAATGATATTTTGATACTTAAAAAATATTAAAAGAAAGATTTTAAAATCACTAAAGTTTTGATGACTTAGAAGGTTAGGAAGCCTAGTATTGTGACAAATATTTTGAAATTATGATGGAATTTGAGTATACCCAAAACACTCTAATAGAAAGTTTTTTTCATCTTCAACTCTCTTGATGTGACAAAAGTGACATATTCTTTCTTGCCATCAAAAATTGTTTTTTTTATCCAATTATTAAATAATTTAAATATAAATGTTTTATTAATTGCAATTTATTTAATTATTAAATAAATTAAATTAGACCATTACTTTAAGGTGTTTCATGAAAATTAAACCTTATTTACTTAAGGTTAAAAAAATCCTCACTTTTCACCCTTGGCACCTAAAATATTAGTAAATTAATTATATAATTTATCTAATTATTCAATAAATTAAATTCTATCATTACTTTATCATTACTTTAAGGTGTTTCATGACTTCATATTTAATTTTTATAGAAATTAAATCACTTAAGGATGAAAAATTCGTCACTTTTCACCATTGAAACCTTGACCAATAAAAAAATTTCCTTATTAGATTCAACTCCTTTCAAACAAAATATTAATTTAATTATAAATAAAATATATTTCATATTCGAATAATTAAATTATAAATAAAGTTTTCATCACAACGCTATTTTATTATTAAATAAATAAATATTTTATGCCATGTAACATTATTTTATTATTAAATAAAAATGTTGTGTAAGTCATATACACTATTACATTCATTCGAGAAGACTCGGGGAAAATTGTATTACATTCTTTCGAGAAGACTCGGGGAAAATTCGTTGGCGCATGAAGACCGCAGGGACCTCCCACTGAGGCTAGGGTTTACCCTAGTCGCCGCCTGCATCATCAGACATTGTCGCTGAGTATTTTTGATCGCCAGATTTGTCGCGCTTCTGATCTACGTTGATACTAGCGCTGAAATAGAAGCATTCCACTTCTTGGTTTGGTCTATGAACCCCCGAAAAAGAAATCCGTCTCAATCTAGTAGCATAAGTTATTCTTCAATTGAATAGCTTTCACTTTGAACGACCTCTGGTAGGCAAGTAGCGAAAACACTTTTGACTTATAGAGAGATAGATAGCGAATTTATTGTAATTTAATCTGAGAAAGTTTCCTCTTGTTATAAGTGCGACTATGACTAAAAACTTGATATGAGAGCGAGGGGAACCGGGTCAAGAGGGTGGAGAAGAGGGCAATCTCTACCTGTGTCAATGTCCTGGAGGAGAATGGTCTGATTGCCTGCAAGAATCCTTCGCCTCCTCTAAAGAGGAAACGCCTGCAGAGGCTGGATATTCCGGTCCAGTCGCTTGGTGTGGATGCATTGTTCGCGGTCATGCAACAACCGATGGAGATCAATGTGGAGGGATTTCATTATGCGGTTGCGTGCAAAAAGGGTCGGCGAGAATTCATGGAGGATACTCATAAGGACGTTGTCAATGTTCTTGGTGATTCCAAGCAGGCCTTGTTTGGGGTATTTGATGGTCATAGCGGTAGGAAAGCTGCATCTTTTGCTGTCGAAAATATTGGGCAACATATTGTAGATGTTATGCTCAGCATGGGAAATGAAACAAGGACATTCTTGAACAGGTTGTTGGAGTTGGGTACTTATGACGCAACCCTCCCCAACCCGCAGGCCGGAAGGTCCACGTACACAGGATCTTCTCCTTTCTCTCGGCCCGAAGAGCTCTCAATCGACTCTTCTATTTTCCTTTTCGGAAAATCCGCACCCACAGCAAATCCTCGTGGGATTCCTCCTCCACGCTTCAGGGAATCGGACTTCGCGATTTCGCGAATCCTGTGGTCGAGTGTCTTGTCACTCAGACACTCGAATCCTGAATTCTCGAAACCGTCAACTCTTGACTTTTCCCTGTTTGTATTCCGGTTTTCTTCTTATCGTGATTTCGAGAGTTGCGATGTCTTGCAACTCATCACTTCGACTCTAGAAACCTCGATTCCCGATTTACCGAAATCCTAAAATTCCCCTTTTAGGAGACCGACGACTATGAATTCTCCCTCGATCAAACGGTCAACACTATTTCGTGTATCGGAAGTTCAAGACTCTCGATACCGAGTCCTATGTCACCACAAACCCCGAAATGATGAAACGCTTGGATTCCGACACGTGTCCAAGTGTTGGCTCCACAACAAAACCTTCCACCTTATCGGAGTTTCGGACTTCGCAATTTCGTGAGTCCTAATGCAATGTTTTCGGGACTTCAACTCACGAAACCCCAAAACAGTCAATGCAATTGACATTTATGTCAACTGTTCACCACCTGTCCACCTTACTGACTTCTATGGTCCCACACAAACCTTTTAATTCTTCGCAAATTCGCGTTTCGCGATTTCGCGAATCCTGATGTAAAGGTTTCGAGACTTCAACTCGTGAGATCCCAAAATGGAAATCTATGAGTAGATCCAACGGTCCCTGTTGACTTGGATCGACGGCTCTGTCTCTCCTGAGCTTGAACCTTTAAAATAATCTTCGTAACTCCCCTGTTACTCTACAAGATCTGACGACTCGCGGGACTTCGTGAATTCTCCACGGAGAATTCCGACTGTTTGTTTCCTTCTTGACGATTTCTGCAAAATGAATCAAGTACTCTTCCGCGAGACTTGTCCACCTGCGATACAAACTCACGATACATTCTCGATACTTAAATGCACAAACTTCCTGTGCTGTCCTTCAACAGTTTCAAAAGATTTATCCTTCCTAAGCTTTCTCACAACTCCGAGTCTTTCAGGAAACTCTTGCACGCACTCCTTGCGGTAAACCCTCAAACACTCTAAGAGTTGAACTATTTTCGACTCTGCGCACTCCCTGCAGCAACAGTCCTCTAACGACTTCTCAGATTTCAAACCCTGGATTCAAACTTGGCCTTATGCATACCTTGCACAGCTCTTGTGCCTAACTACACTTTTGTGAGGATGAGAACAACAACAAAACTATCTGAGCCTTCAGAGACGCAACCCTGAATTTTTGTCTACGCACTCTTTGCGGACAACTTCTACTGCACTCCTTGCAGGAATTCTCGCTCAGACAGAGAAACAATTGAAACTCATTCTTTACTCTTCCTCTTAGATTTCAAACATTCAACAAGAAAATCGTTCATACATAGCATAAAAGCAATTGCATGACAGAAAGAGTAAAGCATTCATGAGCACAATATTCAATACACATACACATAGAATAAACACGACGCCATGAATTTGAATCAAAGGGTTCTCTATTAATTCAAATCTCTGTACATGGATGTTTTTGCACAACTCTATGTTCTCTTCTCTATATGCTCTATGCTCTCCATCCTCATCATCATGTTACAATACACAATGAGAGTGTCTATATCCATTTTCCCTCTGGCTCATAAAATTGTCTAATCTGAGAATTAAATTTTATTTACCTATATTATCTTAGCATAAATGCCTCTATCTACTCCGGACGAGAGCGGGACGCTTAAGGCCTGATTACAATCTATAAGTACGCCTATCCTTAACTATTACATTTATGTTTGGCGCATCCATCTTCAAAAGTTTTTGAACAATTCATCATGTGCCCAAAATGCGTTGGTGCTTGCCCCACGCTCGCTTGACGTTGGCGATGCTCCTACATCATACTCCCTGGCTCGAAAATTTTCATGGGCTCCTGTGAGATCTCGCACGGTCTGTCCATGCCAAAGATGACCCAGCCCTCCCCAACCTGCAGCTCTAATACCAAAGATGACGCATCCCTCCCCAACTCGCAGGCTGGAAGGTCCACGTACACAGGATCTTCTCCTTTCTCAGATGTGCCAGAATCAAGTCACCAACTTCTAATTGAAGCTGTCTTCTGTGTTGATCTGCCCTGTGTTTATACTCCTGGTTTGAATTCTGCAATCGGTCCTTCACCTGGCTGTGAAGTTCCTTCATCGCCTCTGTGAAATCTTCTGCACTAGTGCTCCTAGGTCCATTCAGTTCTGAATCCCTCAACTCAGAAATCCCTCTCGACTGCATGCCATAAACAATTTGAAATGGACTCTGCCCTGTGCTTCTGTTTACTAAGTCATTATAAGCAAACTCCGCCTGTGGTAATATGTTTTTCCACTGGTTGTGGTGTTCTGTCACCAAGCTTCTCAGTAAGTCTTCCAGACTTCTGTTCACTGCTTTAGTTTGTCCATCTGTCTGAGGATGATAAGTTGAACTAAATGATAAGTTAGTTCCCATCTTCTTCCATAAGGTTCTCCAGAAGTGTCCTATGAACTTCGTATCTCTATCCGAAACTATGCTCCTTGGTAAGCCATGAAGTCGAATCACTTCTTTGAAAAACAGATTCGCAATGTGAGTTGCATCACTGGTTTTCTGACATGGAATGAAATGTGCCATTTTGGAAAATCTATCCACTACCACAAATATTGAGTCAAATCCTCTTTGTGTCCTTGGCAATCCAAATATGAAATCCATGCTAACTTCATCCCACGACTTTGCGGGTATGGGCAATGGTTGATAAAACCCTGCATTTTGCCTCCTTCCTTTCGAATGCTGACAAATTTTTCATTTGTCCACAAATCTTTTAACTTATGCTCGCATTCCTGGCCAAAAGTATGACTCGTTCAACTTTGTGAATGTCTTATCATGACCGAAGTGTCTGGCCAATCCTCCACTGTGTTTCTCCTTCAACAAATTCTCCCTCATGGAGCATTTTGGAATACAAAGTTGATTGCCCTTAAACAACAATCCTTCCTGGATCATGTATTCTGCCCATTAGCTTTTATCTCTGAGAACTAGATTCTCAGTTGCTTCATACACCTTCTTAAAATCTGGATCATCTCTGTACATGTTCATGAGATCCTCAAAACCTAACGTTTTGACTCTAAACTCCTGCAATAGCAAACACTTCCTACTCAAAGCATCAACAACTTTGTTAGCAATACCAAAAATATGTTTAATCACAAAAGTGAAATTTTGCATATACTCAACCCATTTAACATGCCTTTGATTCAACTTTTCCTGTTGAGTCACAAATTGCAATGCATGATTATCACTATATAAGACAAACTCCTTCAGAATTAAATAGTGCCTCCACTTCTTCAATGCCTGAACAATAGCATATAACTCCTTGTCATATGTGGAGTACTTCATTCTCGCTTCATTCAGCTTCTCATTAAAATATGCCATTGGTCTGTCTTCTTGACTCAAGACCGCCCCTATTTCAAATCCACTTGCATCGCATTTCACTTGAAATGTCTTCTTGAAATCTAGCAACACCAGAATTGGTTGTTCCATGATCTTCCTTTTCAAGAATTTGAAACTCTTTTTAGCCTCTTCTGTCCAGTGAAAAGACTTATGTTTTTTCTTCACTGTGTCCATCATCGGTGCACTAATTCCACTGAAATTCCTAATGAAATTTTGGTAGAAACTAGCTAATCCATGAAAACTTTGAACTTCAAAGATATTCTTCGGTGATGGCCAATTCTTGATTACCTCCACCTTATATGGATCCATCATCAACTTGTTTGCAGAAATGACAAACCCCAAATAAATGAGTTGTGTCTTCATGAATGATGACTTTTCCATGTTTATCAGCATCTTTTCCTACTGTAGCCTCTTCATCACTGTAGCCAAATGCTTCAAGTGTTCAGCCTTTGTTCTACTAAAAATCAATATATCATCAAGATATATGATAAGAAACTTTCTGATGAAATCCTTCAACACTTCATTCATCAACCTCATGAAGGTACTCGGTGCTTTTTTTAAGCCAAACGTCATAACAAGTCATTCATACAACCCTTCATTAGTCTTGAAGGTTGTTTTCCATTCGTCACCTTCTCTCATACGAATCTGGTGATATCCACTTTTCAAATCAATCTTCGAAAAAAAAATTGCTCCACTTAAGAAATCCATCAGATCATCCATCCTTGGCAATGGAAACTTGTACCTGATAGTTATTTTGTTGATCTCCCTCGAGTCAGTACACATCCTCCAGCCTTCGTCTTTCTTCGGACTGAGTACTGTCGGAACAACACACAGACTCAAGCTCTCTCTGACCAACCCTTTGTCCATCAAATCCTGGACTTGTCTTTTGACCTCTTCATTCTCCTGCGGCGTCAATCTGTATGCTGCTTTGTTTGGCAAACTAGCTCCTGGTATGAGATCAATATGATGACTCACACTTCTGATCGGTGGCAACGAACAAGGTAATTCGTCCACTACTATGTCAGCAAAATCTTCCAGCAGTTCTTGAACCTCTTCTGGTAAATCATCTACCTTCTTATGGGTTAAGATAATCCTCGGCTTCCTGACCACAATGAATTGTGGTTCCTCCTTCTTCTTAACCTCTGTAAGAAGTTCCTTCCCACTCATGAGAAGTACAATGTTACTTACTTCAGATTTCACCTCCTTTCTTTGATTGGAAGAAACATGTGAGTTCTCCCATTCTTCTCTAGGGTGTATGTGTTCATCCTCCCGTCATGAATCACATTCATGTCATATTGCCACGGTCTACCCAGCAATAGATGACAAACATCCATAGGAATAACATCTCACAAGATCTTATCATGATATCCCCTATCTTAAATTCAACTAAACACTGTTTAGTGACATTTACCTGATGTCCTTTTTGTAACCAAGAAACTCTGTATGGGCTTGGATGATCAATCGTCTCCAGCTCCAGCTTTTCTACCATCTCGGTTGAAATGAGATTATCTGTACTACCACTATCTACAATGACCTTACATACCCTATCCTTGGTCTTGCAAGCAGTCCAAAAAAGTCTATTTCTTTGGACTCAACTCCCCACCCCCTTCTCTGGTGTCAAAGAACTTTTCGCATCATCAACGATCTTCCGCCTTCAACATCTTCTGCCTCAACATTCCACCTTTGAGCTTCGGCAATGTGAGCCTCTCCTTTCTCTTTCTTCTTATCTAGACATTCAAAAGATTTGTGTCCAGCCTTTCCACATGTGAAGCACTTTACCACTCCACCTCTTCCTCTTCCTCTACCTCTAGTACGAGGAATCATATTGTTATCAGCATACTCCCCTCTTTGATTAGTATATTTCCCTCTCTGTCCAACGTATTGTCCTCGTTGTGAGCTTCCACCTCTCTCAGTTCAAATCTGAGGTTTCTTCCACTCCTCCTTAGGCTTATGATTTCTTTCCTGGACAATTGACTTGCCCCTGGGATGACTTCCTCCTCGGCTTCTTTGACCCTATTTTTGGCTCAGCTTCTCTTCAGCTTTCAGAGCCATCTGATAAGCATGTTCCACCGTTCGTATGGTCAACACGCTCATCTCATCCTGAATTTCATATCTCAGGCCATTCATGTACCTTGTTATCTTCAAATCATTGCTTTCACGATGACCCACTATGATGTTCAGTCTGTAGAATTCTTCAGTGTATTCCTTCACTGACAACAGCTTCTGTCTGAGGTTTTGCATCCTCCTGAACAGAGAAAATTGATAATCTATGGAGGTGAATTTTGTCTTCATCTTTGCAATCATCCTGTCCCAACTCTTGATTTTATGCTTGCCTTGGCAACGCCTGTCAGCTTGTAGTTCAGCCCACCACAATGTTGCATGTCCTTTTAATCTCGTGATAGCATGCTTGACCTTCTTGTCCTCTTCGACATCTTCATAGTCAAAGTATGTGTCCAGAGCTATAATCCAGTCTAGAAGCTCTTCAACATCTAGGTTTCCCTCATAAACTGGAATGTCCATCTTCTCCCTTGCGCCCATTCTTGCAACAACTCTAAGTAAGCGTTCGTTTGTTGCATATTCTGCTGTGACTTTTTCTCCTCCATGTCCAGCTTCATCTTCATTCTCGGACTCACTGATATCCCCAACATCAGCTGTGCGCCTCTGTGCTGTCTCCATGTCCTCAAGTCTGGCACGCAGATCATGCATCTCTCTTTCCATCTCTGGATTATGCATCTGCCTACCCCTTCTTCTTGGCATTTCTCTCTCCTCTCCTCTGGCAGATCGGGTGATTGTCTATCTCTTCTCCTCGACGGCATGGTGAATCCTCCTTTTCCCTACTACAGAAAGCAAAGAAAACCTTTCTGTGCTCTGATACAAAAGATGACGTAGCCCTCCCCAACCCGCAGGCCGGAAGGTCCACGTACACAGGATCTTCTCCTTTCTCTTGGCCCAAAGAGCTCTCAATCGACTCTTCTATTTTCCTTTTCAGAAAATCTGCACCCACAACAAATCCTCGTGGGATTCCTCCTCCACGCTTCGGGAAATCGGACTTTGCAATTTCGCAAATCCTGTGGTCGAGTGTCTTGTCACTCAGACCCCCGAATCCCGAATTCCTGAAATAGTCAACTCTTGACTTTTCCCCGTTTGTATTTCGTCTTTCTTCTTATCACGATTTCAGGAGTTGCAATGTCTTCCAACTCGTCCCTTAGACTCCCGAAACCCCGATTCCCGATTTACCAAAATCCTAAAATTCCCCT
>JASDQU010505591.1:0-23929 GCA_032191745.1 Picea mariana | reverse complement strand
TTAAAATAATCTCTGTAACTCCTATGTTACTCTGCGAGATCTGACGACTCGCGAGACTTCGCGAATTCTCCACAGAGAATTTCGACCGTCCGTTTCCTTCTTGACGATTTCTGCGAAATGAACCAAGTACTCTTCCGCGCGACTTGTCTACCTGCGGTACAAACTCACGATACCTTCTCGATACTTAAATGCACAAACTTCCTGTGCTTCCCTTCAACAGTTTCAAAATATTTATCCTTCGTGAGCTTTCTCACAACTCCGAGTATTTTAGGAAACTCTTGCACGCACTCCTTGCGATAAACCCTCAAACACTCCAAGAGTTGAACTATTTTCGACTCTGTGCACTCCCTGCAACAACAGTCCTCTAACGACTTCTCAAATTTCAAACCCTGGATTCAAACTTGGCCTTATGCATACCTTGCACGGCTCTTGTGCCTAACTACACTTTTGTGAGGATGAGAACAACAACAAAACTATTTGAGCCTTCAGAGACGCAACCCTGAATTCTTGTCGACGCACTCCTTATGAACAACTTCTACTACACTCCTTGCAGGAATTCTCGCTCAGACAGAGAAACAATTGAAACTCATTCCTTACTCTTCCTCTCAGATTTCAAACATTCAACAAGAAAATCATTCATACATAGCATAAAAGCAATTGCATGACATAAAGAGTAAAGCATTCATGAGCACAATATTCAATACACATACACATAGAATAAACACGACGCCATGAATTTGAATCAAAGGGTTCTCTATTAATTCAAATCTTTGTACATGGATGTTTTTGCACAACTCTCTGCTCTCTTCTCTGTATGCGTTATGCTCTTCATCCTCATCATCATGTTACAATACACAATGAGGGTGTCTATATCCGTTTTCCCTTTGGCTCCTAAAACTATCTAATCTGAGAATTAAATTCTATCTACCTATATTATCTTAGCATAAATGCCTCTATCTACTCCGGACGAGAGTGGGACGCTCAAGGTCTGATTACAATCTATAAGTACGCCTCTCCTTAACTATTACATTTATGTTTGGTGCATCCATCTTCAAAAGTTTTTGAACAATTCATCATGTGCCCAAAATGCGCTGACGCTTGCCCCACGCTCGCTTGACGTTGGCGATGCTCCTGCATCAACTTAATAACCGATGCATAGTTTTTGAAGCAGGGGGTTGGCAACGGTACTGCTTGTGTAACTGCTCTAATTATAGATGATAACTTAGTGGTCTCCAATGTTGGGGATTGTCGAGCAGTTATTAGTAGAGATGGTGCTTCTGGAGCCCTTACATGTGATCATCAAGCATGAAGGGAGGACGAGCAAAAACGGATAGAGAATTTGGGTGGAGTTGTGGACCTCCTCCACGGAGCTTGGCGAGTTCAGGGATCTCTAGTTGTATCTAGGGAAATAGGCTATTTGCACATGAAAGAATGGATAACGGCTGAACCAGACACCAGAAAGATTGAAATAACATTTGATTGCGAGTTTTTAGTTTTGGCATCAGATGGGTTGTGGGATAAAGTCAATAATCAGGAAGCAATGGATATTTCCAGGCCTTTATGCGTTGAGAAGCAACCTGATTTGACAACATTAGGAGGAGGCCTTATAGTTGCATGCAAAGAGCTTGTAGACCTAGCAATAACTAGAAAATCACAAGATGATGTTAGTGTGATGATAGTACAACTCGAACATTTTTGCAAGAAAGAGATATAATCTAGATGAGGTGAGGCAGGACTGCTATCAAAAGAGGCCTTGATGAAAAATCATCTAACCCAACTTGTGTGTTGAAATTTAAAGCGACCACACCTTCTATTCTTGATCATTAAGTAGTGGGAAGCATGAATCTTCCATTCTTTTATGTAAAATGGGAGACACCTATATCCATTTTTGTACAATATCAGAAATTAACAAGTCCAATTATATTATTTTTCAGAATTATTGTCTTATTCAATTTTAATGAATATGGTGAATCAGGGTGTTTCAGTGAATTTAGTTTCAATGAGCATGCTTAATGAGGGTGTTTCAGTTAATTCAATCTTTACAAGCTTACAATTGTTTTGGTATTGTTTTGATATCATGTTGAACAAGGTTACACATGTGGGTATCGTTCAAAAAAATGAAATATGCAATATTAGTTTATTACATATATATATTACATCCATCGATAAAATATGGTCGATTACCTTATATCCCTATTGTTATTATGTAATGAATCTATTGATACACCATGTTCAACCATTTTTATTCACTTCAATGGGTGATTATACTACCATAAAATCTATTTACCGTATTTAAAGTCATAAAAATATGTAGCTTAATTTTAATATGATATTATTAAGATATTTTTATTTTTTCATCATAACCAATGAATTTTTAATTTTTTTAAATAATGTAATTTGGATTAAACATCCATGGTTACCAAATTTAAGAGTAATTATCAATTTAACTCGAACTGATTACATCGAAAGTGTTTATAAGGGGAGGTTCCTCCAGAGGTTTCGTTGTCTGTTCAAAACGTATCCGAACTTGACATATGTTACCATGAGATCAACTAATCATTTATTTCCAATGTGTCTTATCTTTCATCCAAGCGGTGTCCTATTCTTCATCCAAGCGGTGTCTTCCAAGGTTCTTCTTCATCTCGTCTGCCCTTTTTGTTTCCGGCATGGATTCCAGTCCCTATTCATTTTGTTTTTCTCTGGGCTGCGTGACTGCTCTGCGCATGGAGTTTCATGTGTAAGCTTATGCGGCACACTGTGTAAGCATCGACCCTCTCTTGGCAAGCCCTTTATTCATAGAAAACTACTATATTTTATTCGCCAATAATGTCAGTTTCTATTTTCACTTGGTGGAATAGAAGCCCCTTACCTGTGCTCCACCTAGGAAGACGTGTATGTGTTCACCGACGAATCATCCTGGTTCGTTCCGTTATAGACTTTTTCTTGAGCTGGACGATAACCTATAATCTCAAAATTAAAGGAAATACACCCTATCCCATCCTCCTCTTAGAAACAAGTCTCTGCCCCATTGAGAGCATGGCTATGGCTAGATACCTAATGTATAAGAACAAGTTAAACAACATGGAAGACAAGAGGCTACCTAAACTTGCTTCAAAATCAAGTCATAACCACCATCGACTCAAGCGAGGATGGCATAAAGATGCCCGGTCTTGACTAAACTATTGGGGAATCATGGAAGAAACCATTTTGCAAAATAAATATACTATTAAAAAAAAAAATCAAATCAAAATTTAAGGAAAATATGTGGTGTGGTAAAGAGTTAGAGGAAAAAAGAAAATTAAGGTATTATAAAGATGTAATCAACACTAATCTAGAAGATCAAAATTATCTATATGTTTTTCCAAGTGTAAAAAAATAAATAAGCATTGCTGAGATAAGAACAAATTCTCACTAGCTCCATATTGAAATTGGGAGTTGGTCAATTCCTAAAATGCCATGGGATGAAAAAATGTGTCACCTTTGTGACACTAAGAAGGTTGAAAATGAAAAGCACTTTCTCTTAGATTGTCCAGCCTATACGCATATTAGATCTCATTTTCAAAATATTTATCACACTACCAACCTTCCTAACCTCTTAACTCAACAAAAGTATGGTGATCTTGGAAAGCTTCTCTTAATGTTTTTCTAGCACAGAAACAAAATTCTAAAAAATCACAAGTAATCACTTACCCTCTTAAAATCCGATAGATAAAGTATATTCTATATTAAAATAATTAAATTATAAAT
Organism: Picea mariana; assembly: GCA_032191745.1. Taxonomy (NCBI): domain Eukaryota; kingdom Viridiplantae; phylum Streptophyta; class Pinopsida; order Pinales; family Pinaceae; genus Picea; species Picea mariana. The sequence continues at coordinate 20,182 of JASDQU010505591.1, read as the reverse complement.
AAACTTTGTATCACATAATATTATTTATTATTAAATAAATAAATATTTTATCCCTATAACATTATTTTATTATTAAATAAAAATGTTGTGTAAGTCATATACACTATTACATTCTTTCCAGAAGACTCCCGAAAATTTGGTCGCGCATGAAGACCGCAGGGACCTCCCGCCGAGGCTAGGGTTTACTCTAGCCACTGCCTGCATCATCAACCCTAGCCGCCGCCTGCATCATCAGACATTGTCGCTGAGTATTTTTGACCGCCGGATTTGTGAGCCGCGCCTCTGATGTACATTGATACTAGCGCTGAAATAGAAGCATTCTGCTTCTTGGTTTGGTCTATGAACCCCCGAAAAAAGAAATCTGTCTCAATCTACTAGCATAAGATATTCTTCAATTGAATAGATTTCACTTTGAACAACCTCTGGTTGGCAAGTAGCGAAAACACTTTTGACTTATAGAGAGATAGATAGTGAATTTAGTGTAATTTAATCTGTCAAAGTTTCCTCTTGCTATAAATGCGACTTTGACTTAAAAAACTTTGAGGCTCAACATGATCGTCTAGCACATAGGCATTGGTATTGCATAGAAAAATTCATTGTGCATGTGCTACATTAGTGCATAGAGATGTTGATCAACGGTAACACTTTTTTTCTGAGTTGACTTGTATTATTGAGTGGGATGCAAGAACATCTTTTCTGCTTATTCGCCAGTTTTGGATGATCATGAGTAAAGCAAAAGTTATCGTCAGTGTGTTCACTGTTCAAGTGTCTTGCCGAAAACTTTAAAATACAAGAGGAGTTGCAGAGCAGCAAGTCCCTTCCATTAGGGCAGGGAGGGCATCGCATCAAGCTAGCAGGCAAGCCATTGCTTTTGGGATGAATATTTAATGGGATTAATTTCATAAGTTACATTTCATTGCTTCAACTGAATTTTGAGTGGGACGATTCTTTAGACGTGGTGCAAAGATAAGCCTGGGAAAAGGTTACTCCTCACTGTTGGAGGTTGTTCACACATTTTGTAATGATTTTCTTGTTTTAGGTACCTCGCCGCTGGACTAGTTGAAGGAAAACTAGATGATAATATTGTAACAAATTAGTAATGATTTTGCAATGATCTTTTTGTTTTATGTACCTAGCAGCTAGACTAGCTTAAGGAAAGCTAAATGATAATATTGTAACAAGTTGAATAATTGTTTAATCAAAAGTTTCTTAGTTTCTTAGAGCTAGCAATTGTTTTCCTTTCAATTCATGGATAACTTCAATTCCTATATGAATTACCTCTTGATAATAGTACAATCACTTGAAGTAAATGTGTTGGTTCACAACATGCATGGAGCAACAAGCGAGCTTGAGATCAATGCCTTGATTTTCCTGCTTAGAAGGAAAGTATATGTGGTTCTTATTAGTCGAGGTTTTAGTGAATAAAGAAAAATAAATGGATTAGGTTTTAGTGAATAATGGAAAACGTTAATATGAATTTCTTTGCTCCAAAATAGATTCTTGTTGTAATGCTACTTTGGTTTAGTCGATCGATCAACACTGAGAGGAGACAATACATAGATTTTTGAGTCACTTATATAAATATGAGAGGAGACATATGCTTAACAAAGATAAAAATGCATTTTGGAAATGATATACCAAAACTGATAATGGATGCATTGCTTTAGAGTTTTCTTCGTCTTAATGGAAAACAAATCAACATTACTCAAACACAAGTATTGTCTCTCTTTAATTCTTTGATTGGGAAACAAATCAACATTACTCAAACACAAGTATTGTCTCTCTTTAATTATCTGCTAATGATATTGGTTGAAATTCATAGTCATTCTCTATTTATATATATTTTTCAAAAAAGATTAATGTTTTGTCGAATTAAATTTATGTTTTATTTAATTCAGAAAAGAAATTAAAATATTTTATCAATTTTTTTAATCAAATAAAATAAATCAAATTACTTTACTAAATGCTTGATATGATAAAATGGATTAATATTTTATTAATTCTTTTAATCAAGTAAAATAAATCAAATTACTTTAGTAAATGCTTTATCATAAAGTGGATTTATGGAAACAAAAATATAATATGCTTTATATGATAAAGTGGATTTATGGAAACAAAGATATAATAGGATAGGATGTGGATGATATCATGAAAAAAAATATTGTATTTATCAATTTAAAAATATATTTTCTAAGATTTTAGAAAGCTTAAAAATCATGCCTATCATTTTAATTTAGAATAAATTTAAAATATATTTTCAAGAATTTTTAGAAAGCAAAAAATAATGTTTGTTATTTTAATTTGAAAAAGTTGAAAATATGCTTTCAAAACTAAAAAAAATACCATACTTACCATTCTAATTGGAAAAAATGAAAGATATATTCTCAAAGCTTTTACAATTGGAAAAAATGGAAAATATACTTTCAAAGTGGAGAAAAATAATGTTTATTATTCTAATTTCAAAAATGGAAAACATAATAGAAACTTCTTAAAAATACATTTGAAAAGATTAAAAATATACTGGTTAAGATTTTAAAAACCAGAAATATTTTAGTTGTAAGAAAAATTCGACAACGATTGAGAAAACCTCTAACAGAAAATAATCACTACTCCAAGAGGAACTGCAAAACGCAACAAGTCCCTGCTAATAGTGGAGGTTGATTGTGGGTGAGCTAAGTAAAGATTATATATTAATACTTAGCTCTGCATACTTTTTGTTATTGGGAGTCGTGATGTGCTTATGATTCTCCCCCTTCCCAACATTCTTAGTAGTTATGTCATATGAATATCATGATGCTTTTGATGCATCATGATATTCATATGAGATTGCATGTGCTTTCCATGCAGCCATTTATATGACCATTGTACAGCTAAAACAAAGTGACACAAAAAGTAATGAAGTATATGTAAAGGCTTTCTGGTTTTGTAATGGTGTTTATGTAAATGGCATAGCTTTTAAGTTTTTTCATTGTTTTCAAATTTATTCATTATTTTTAAATTTATTAAAAATAAATAAATAAATAAAAAATAAATATTTAAAAAATAAAAGAAAAATAAATATATAAAAAATAAGTACTCTTATTTATTAGTTTCAAATTTATTAAAGAAAAATAAATACTTGTTTTTATATTATCATTTGTTGTTATATATAAATAAAAAAAGTTATGTTTTATTTAATTATTAAATATTTACAAAATATTTAAAAAAAAAATTAACAAAATTAATAAATTATTTAAACATAAATTTATTTATATATTAAATCTCAATTTGTGGAGTACACGTGAGTTTTTTAAGACTTTGTACATGCAGATCTCTATTACCCAGATTATGAAGTTCCCTTTACTCTAATAAGCTCAAAGATGAAGTTTGAGTTTACTTTAATAAACTCAAAGATGTACCCAGATTAAGAAGTTCTTTTTACTCTAATAAGCTCAAAGATGTATATGAAGATCTATTACCCAGATTATGAAGTGCGTCTAATAAGCTCAAAGATATACATTGTATATGCTTATAATAAATAAAAACTAAATCATTGCACCTAAATGTTTTGGAAGAAGTTATTCTTCCATTTTACAAAGTATTCAAATTTGTATTTTATTGACCATTCATTCAAGTTTAAACAATGCAATTTGATTAGCTATAATTAACCATCCATTCAAATTTAAACATATATTGTGGGTGATGATTTTGTTAATTTTCAACTTAGAAATTTCCATTGAGTTTGAGAAACCGAGTTATTGCATTTATTTTTACTTGCCAATGATTAGGGCGATGATGTAGGTTATACCCATTATGATGTACGTTATTTTCTTTGGCATATCAACCCTTAATCATTTATTATTTATAGACTCACAAGCTTAATATAGATTTGGCATTATTCATTTCTTATTTATTAACTCCCAGGCCTTAAAGCAAGCCAATCATATTATTAGTATCATGTAAGGTTATATCAGTGCATGCAATGGTAGCTTCTAAGAAAATATCATAGGATAGATAAACCATACGGAAAATAAGTTCTTTGTATAGAAAACACGTGGACGTTCTACCAGTCCCTTGTCTACATTTACGATGTAATTTGTATAAATTAAGGTAGAGATACATTGGGATCCTTCTTGCAGCCAAGTAGAGGTCGTGTCAACATTCTGGGCATTGTAGTAAATTTCCTATCGGAGAGTAGTAGCAAGCGCTCTGAGGACGTTATTATTATATTTAGAAGAGTAGTCGAGTAGTAAAATTTTCAACTTGAATAATGGTTTTAAGCCAGTCATAGTGGATCTGGTTGAATATTAGAAGATGCAGGAGTGGTTAAGCTTTTCTCCCTATGGAATTTGTTGAAATTGGGTCTTAAGAAAAAAAAAACTTATTTCCTAAATTAATTTAGACATTGTTTGAAAAATTCACATAAAACTCTATTTTTGTCTTTCTCAAACCCAAGATTTAATTCTAGAGTAGAAAAAGTAGCTAAGAAATCATCCAAGAAAGAAAAATTCCTTTGTTGGAGCAGAATTTGATCAGACCAGGGTCCTTCTCAGGTTACCAACAAAAGGTACTGTGTAGTCTAGAGTGCTGGCATTTTCATCTCCTCCGAAGAGAAGAAGTCTCACCCAAAGAACTGTTGAGACAGATAGATAGGGAAAGGCAGGGAGAAGACCAAAGAGGATCCATAGAGAAGTCAGAACTCATCTTAGATCTTGTGCAAGAGACATTAACAATTTGAAACATATAAATGCAAGAATCCAATCTAATTACGTTGCGAGCAATCATTCAAACGTTGAACCATCAAATAGAACTCATAAACCATAAATGAAATACTATAATGCATAAGCTTATAAAGACACAACATATTTTAAATTTATGTCATTCTTCTCATTATCTTTCGGATCTTTCTCTGATTCCAGATTCAAAATTACATAGTAGGGCTCAGTACAGACACTTGGCTCTTAGACCCATGTCAAAGAGATCTAATCCTCTAGTTGGTAGTTCTAACCCATTACAAAATCATACATGTCTTTTCCCAACCTACAACAATTATCAACAGCTAATCCCAAAATCTGGGCGACTCTTACCAACTTGACTCTACTAAACCCAGTTGATTAACTCCAGTGCTAATGAACCAATTACAAAGTGATGAACCCATGAACAAGTGAACACCAATAATAACGACAACAACAACACCAACAAAACCAACAACAACAACAGCCTTTTACATTTGTGTTCGGTCCTACTTATATAGATGGGTTGTGTCTTCCTTCTTGGTTTACATGCCTTTTTGTTCTATTGCAACCGTTTGTTTCTTTGCTGACGTTGCACTGGCTTCCACAACTACTTTATGTTCCTCTTTCTCCCAGCCTCTGATGGAGTTTGCACAACTTGTTCTTAGTCAAAACTTGTGCAATTCTTTCTCAAAACGAAGGGGCCAACAGGCTCCGACCACAATCCTTGACTCGTCCTCGAGTCAGGCTCTTTGTTCTTTCACATCCTCCAGGAGCATCTGTTGTTTTCCCTTGTATACCTTTTCTTCTTCTTTGGACTCTTATGTTTGTGTTTTTTCTTCCTTTACCTCCTCAAATGAAGGGCCCAATTCTGGTACTAACTCTGATGCTTTGTGCTTCACTCCGTGAAAGCTTTCAACTTTGTCCTTCCATTTTCGGGCGAGGAGTAATGCTTCTACGAGGAACTGCTGGGTCGTCTCTTTGTTGTATTAGTTTGGCTTGGATGCAACCAACAAGTTCCACTCGGAATCGGTTGTTGCATCGATTTGATGCATTTGCATATAGGCGGTTTGAATTACCGGTCAAAAATCGCGCAGCTCTTTCTTAGCTACGGATTGTGCCTCATAGAGCATATTTAGTTCGTTGTTGGCCTGCTGAATTTGGTCGAAATTATGTTGTTTCTCCATGGTGTCCATTGTGGCCACAAATTCTTCGTTTAGCGCCTGGATCTTTGTGCGGACCTCCTCTAAGACTTGATTTCATCGAGTGATGATGCCCATCCAGCCGTTGACTTCTCTAAATATTTTGGTGCAGTCTGTTGTGTGCTTGTGCAGTGTTGCTCTGGCATTGTTGCCTTACAATATTATCTTCTTCATTTGTTCTTGGAGCAACTGAGGCTGTTGTTCTGCTTCCTGTTAGACCTGTTGTAGCTTCACTTGGAGATGGATAGTTCAATTGGCGAGTTCCATCCATGCTTCCTGTAACAACTTGATCTGTTTCTCTGGCTCGCTTACGTCGCTGGCCTCGGGTAGTTCAGGTGCAACCTTCCGAATCTTCGACCAAGCCTAAGTAAGTTTTTCCTTCGCTTTTTCCAGTTTGCGTTGAACTTGGAGTTTTTCATGTGCCTCCTACATTATGTATGTGTGCATCATAAATTGTTCTTTCCTTGCAATATTAGCTGATCTCTTGACCTCCTGGAGTCTTTACTCCAACTGGTCCATGGATGCCATGATTAATCCAAATAGTTGTGGCGTTGGCCAATGTATCATGTCGGTAGATGAAGGAGGTACTTCAGCATGTGCTCGCATTTGTAGTGGGAGTCCACTGGTCTCTGAATGGTCTGATCAAGTGTCTACCTCTTCCTTTTTCGGCGGCATTGGTGCGATTCTCATCCTTAGATATGCTGGCAGAAGAGTCAGAACCTATGTTCTGGCTATGCAGAGTTGCATCAATTCTACACATTGTTGGGGTTTCTAGAGAACCTGCTCCATTTTTGCTCGCATGGCTGTCAGATCCTTCTCAGTTGTCATTTCTGGTTTGTTGTGCACATCTAATATCTGTGGATCATTTGATCCTTCTTATTGATGTGTCGTGATTTCTTGGGCACCCCCACCCTTGTCTGGTGAGGTGGTTTGTTGTTTGTTGTTGGGTTCCGACTCTTGTCTAGCTCAGGTGTCTTCTTCCTGCGCTGAAGATTCATGCTATTGTTCTTGGGAAACATAACCATTTTTTTGGCGCGAAATTTGATCAAACCAAGGTCCTTCTCATGTTACCAACAAAAGTTACCACGTAGTCTAGAGCACTGGAATTTCCATCTCCTCTGAAGAGAATAAGTCTCACCTGAAGCTCTGCTGAGACAGATAGATAGGGAAGGGAAGGGATAAGACCAAACAGGATCCATTGAGCAATCATAACTCATCCCAGTTCTTGCGCAAGAGACATTAACAGATCTGAAACATATAAATGCAGGAATCCAATCTAATTACGTTGTGAGAAATCATTCAAACATCGAACCATCAAATATAACTCATAAACCATAAAGGAAATACTGTAATGCATAAGTAAGATTATAAAGACACAACATATTTTAAATTTCGGTCCTACTTCTCATTATCTTTCGGATCTTTCTCTGATTCCAGACTCATAATTACATAGTTGGGCTCAGTACAGACACTTGGATCTTAGACCCATGTCACAAATCTCTAATCCTCTAGTTGGTATTTCTAACCCATTACAGACTTAGACATGTATTTTCCCAACCTACAACAATTATCAATAGCTAATCCCAAAATTTGGGCGACTCTGACCAACCTGACTCTACTAAACCCAGCTGATTAATTCCAGTGCTAATGAACCAATTACAAAGTGATGAACCCATGAATGGTGAACACCAATAATAATGACAACAACAACACCAACAAAACCAACAACAACAACAACAAAAACCTTTTACATTTTTGTTCGGTCCTATTTATATGGTTGGGTTGTGTCTTCCTTCTCGGTTTGCATGCCTTCTTGTTCTATTGCAACCGTTTGTTGCTTTGCTGGAATTGCGCTGGATTCCACAACTTCTTTCTGTTTCTCTTTCTCCCAGACTCTGATGGAGTTTACGCAACTCGTGCTTAGTCAAAACTTGCGCAATTCTTTCTCAAAATGAAGGGCCCAACAGGCTCCGACCACAATCCTTGACTCGTCCTCAAGTCAAGCTCTTGGTTCTTTCACATTCTCCAGGAGCATCTGTTGTTTTCCCTTGTCTGCCTTTTCTTATTCTTTGGGCTCTTCTGTTTGTTATTTTTCTTCCTTTACCTCCTCAAAACAAAGGGCCCAACATCCTTTATCAATTCAAATATTCCCTCAGCGCGGTTTGATAGCCAAAATAGGCAGTTTTAGTTGCCACCATTACCCAGTCTAGTCTAGTTCCAATCCTTGATCATATTTTGTAATTTTACCCATAAGAGGGGTATTCTATTGCAGCAATAGACCTGGAAAAGTAAATATTTATCTATAAAAAACATTGAAGAGACCAGGACAAGAAAATTTTTATCGATAAAAAACATTGAAATGGTAATTTTAGTTTGCAATTTTTATAATAATAAAATTTGATTTTTTTTTATGTATAAAAAATATTGAAACGATAATTTTTTATTTCCACATTGTAGAACTCTCATTTCACATGTGCCACATATATTTAGAGGAGGTTTAGAGGTCTTTCTAAGAGGCTTACATGTGTTTCTTTCCTTACACGGGCTCCATTGGTGCTCTTGGATGAAGAGGCCACAGAATCTATCAAAATCCCCTACTCTATTCAGTGGTTCATATAGATAGGGAAAGGGGCCGAGAATGGAGCCAGAGGGAGCCAAGGCTAGGATAGCAGCAGAATAAATTTTCCTTCACAACCTATAGTAATGGCTCTCCCAAACAATATAACCATTGTGTTGACTGCTTGAGAGGTATGCTAGAAAATGAGGTGAGTTCTTTAAGGTCCAATGTAAAAATGTAATAAAAATGAGAGTAGAGGCCAAGATAAATTCCATGAGCTTCACAGTACCATGAAGACAATCATACATTCAAGCTTACGTTGAGAAAAACATCTGATCTACTTTTTTTATTAGGCCTCTCCACTCCAACTGCAACTAGTGAAGGGATAGACCATCAATGTGAAATCAAAATACTGACCGAATATAATATATGATAAGGTACTTATTGACTTATGAAGGTCGCCATGATTTGTGAAAGAAACAATCAATGAATAATTCTAACAAGATGGTCGATGATGGGAAAGTATATGGGGTTGTCGCTGCTCCTCGCTAAGTGGTTGGGGCTATTGTTGTTGATGTTTCCAATTGTTCAATGGAATTCAATAGATAAGCTCACACTATTGGTCTGTTTGACTTGTTAGAGGTAAATTCAAACTTTTGAAATCAATTTTAGGAAAAACTCTTAAGATCACTATATCTATCTCTATTTGCTTGAGGATTTTCCTCTCAGGAATAAGTAGGAGACGATTAATTGTATTTCTATTCTTTTTAGAAATATTGATTTGGTAGTGCAAATTAAATTTCAAATTTTAGACTGTATCTATCTATAGCAAGAAAAAAATTTACACTATGAATTCATGCTACTTTCTACTTACTTTTTTCAAATATTAGAATACTTCATTGATTGATTTGAAATTAATGACAATCCCAACTATGTTATACATTACCAGGGTGGCCAACTTGAAAATTGCAATCTTCCTGCTTTATGATAGAGTGGGATAACTCCCTACTATGATTCATTTGTTGTTGTGTTTATTATTCCATATGTTAATCTCTGTCCTCCAGGCCCTAGTTTGAGTTATGGTCATGAGCGAGCTAGTGAAGAAACTGTTTCAGAGTGGAATGATTGAGCCTCTTTCTTAAGGGGTAAATTCGGCTCAATTCTACTCAAATTCATGTAAGAATAACCAACAACCAGTTATGGCTAAGCGAAAATTTTCTTTTACATATATGCCTAGCACAAATGTTATAGAAAAAGTGCTAAATAGTAATGGTGAAACCATTTCCAGGTTTCATGTTCCACACCTACTGCATGTTACACACCTGGTGAAGCACTACGTGTTACACACCTGGTGAACCCATTGCCACGTGCCTAGATGTACGTAACAAATATCCAATATCAACTATGGACTATGACTTGACTATGAACTATGTATAGCGAAACATTTAAGGTTTCAAATTAATGCTAAGTTAAAACTTAGCATTAATTCACTTTACAATATATACTATATAAATATATGCCATGTTTCCTAAAAAAAAATCATAAACCTCGTTGCTTGCCTCTATATGAGGCCAAATAAGGCCTCAAAATTCTTGATTGGTCAAAAACAATTGTTGGAAATATTCGATACATTGATAAAAAATCGAAAATGAAATGATATTTCAAACTTTGGCTTAAAACGTACTGAACTGTGTGCAGAAGTATTTAAAAATGGTGAACCGATTACTATATCCCTAGATTAAAGGCAAGGACTAAAAATGGTATTATTTTAAGTGAAGCACTAAAAGGAAATAAATGAGAATGTCAACTTGAATGCATTAAGGAAGAGACCCATCCATTTTGTCTGTACAATTAAAACTATGTGCCAATCAGCCCTCCTCCTCGATGGTTATAAAAGTTGTTTCATGGGTTTTATACCAATAACAACCTATCTGGTAGGAACAAAAATATTCTGGTTTAGATGCGGAAATCGTTCTGCCCATTGTATCTCGAGTTCGGAAATCATTCTTCTCACCGTATCTCCATTCGCAATATATATTCATAAAGAAATGAAGACCAACATTATTTTTAATAATAAAAATAATAAAATTGTGGATAATGTATCCAACAAACTAAATAACAAAGTGAAACGATTTGAATACAATAGTTTTAATGGCATTCAAGACCAATTGAATTGAGATTGAACCCAAACTAAACAAGGTTGTGTGGCAGCGCAGTCCTTGCCAACAAGGTTAGAAAGCAAATGGTGGAAAATGGGGTCGAATTGTACATGAGATGAAGTGTTCGGTGCAAAATGTATATCACGGAAATGTTGTGTGCAACATGTATATCACGGAAGATGGGGAAAAAGTAAATGATGGTTGGCAGGAATAGAACCATCTATTTTTTGAAAGTATATAGAAAACCTAATTTTTTTGAAAGTATATAAAAAAGTAAGAAATTTGTTGACGGTGCAAGAATAAATTTGGAAATTTAAATGCATTTTCCATATGGAGTGGTGAAAGATAAAAATATATGATGACATAAAATTATTAGGAGATAAGAAGTATACAAATTTAAATGCATTTGTGAACATGGGGTATAAGTAAATGACGCTTGCATTGTTGAGCACCATTTATTTTGAAATATATATAAAAAGAAAAGTCTGTAACATATAAAAGAGTAAATGCATTTTCCATACAGACTGCTGAAGGATAAGAATATAAGTCTGTAACATATTAAAAATTAAATTCATTTGCCATTCATAGTCGTGAAAGATAAGAATAGAGTCTGTAACATATAAAAAATTAAATGCATTTTTATTTGAAATATGTCAAAAAATAGAAGTTTGTTACATACTACTGCAAATTTTGAAATATAAACAAAAATTAAAGTTGGTTACATATAAAGCGGAATTTCAATGCGTTTGTCATGTAGACTGGGATTGGGGCTCCTGCGGACCATTAGAGAAATATGTACAAGAAACAAGATTGTGGAAAGAAGATAGAGTGCAATAGATGCGAAAGAAAATAAATGGAAAGGTATAAGTGTTTGCCTATACATCTGTATTTAAGAAACTAGAATAACTGGGTTGAGAAACAAAGAAGGATGTGATGAGTAAAATTACAGTGAGGTTACATATGAGCCCTTTGGATATTTTCTTGTGGCTGTCATTTCATTGATGTCCCCGACGACTGCGGTTTCAAGGATGTCCTCCACGGCTGCTGGAATGCTGGCAACTGGCCATTGTCTTTCGTCGGCAACCTATTTCAATTGTCTTTCGAGCCATTCTTCAATGTATCCTCTCATTGGGGTGATGTTCATCTCATTCTGTATTTTTATGTTGAGAATATCATTTTCTAATTCCTGGAAGTTGATAGAAATATTAGAGAGAGCCTAATAAATTTCCTCATTCTGTATTGCATATTTGACTAGCCAGTCATGGACGTGATCTTGATCAAATTGAAGGATGTTGTAAAACTTTTGCAGAGACAAGGTCTTAAACATATCAACTTGTTTATCGAAATATTTCCTGGTTAAGGGTAAGGAGTTTGCGATTAAGAGGGGGTCTTGAAAGTCGTTGGTTTTTCCAGCTAAGTCTATATTTGACAACTTTGTGAATAATTTATCTTTCTTCGATATGGCTTATTCACATGACTGAACAATGAGATGCAGGTTCTTTACTTTTTGTTTCCAACATGCATTCAATTGGACGGTCCATTTTTTGGATGGAAGATCTTCTTCTCTTTTTTTTCTGTCATATTGTTGACAATCTTACCAAAAGGGATGACCGTTTTTAAAAATAAATTTTCTTCATCTTTTAATTCGGCCTGCAAAAACTCGAGCAAGTTATGTTCCTTGGTTCCAAGGGAAGTGATGGTTTGTGATATTTTCCATGCCTTGGTAACCAGTTCCATTCTTTTTTTATATTGTTCTCCAAATATCCTTTATAGGATGTGAGCAGGGTGGAGGATGCTTTTACATTGGGTGCAGGGGTGCCAGACATGGCTATTGCCAAAGGATCGACAAGCAATGGCATAGGAATGAAAGTGTCTTCAAATTCCTTGAGTCAGTCCTTTAGTCTGGCATTCTTGATATCGATGCCTCCAATGGAATCATGAAGTGATTCTCTGGTCGCGGTGTGAATTTGACAGATTTGGGATGGCCGCATGTTGGCAACGTCAACCTCTGAATGAGATTTTGCTTTCTTATTTTTAACATTTTTTTCTCAATTATCAATTTTTTGTTCCGGCTATCAAAAACAACGCTCTGGAACACAAAGGATTCATTTTCGTCAAAATTTTGGGTAACGGATATGTCCATTGGATGGCTATGGTCGATGGCATCTCTGGACTGATCAAGAAGGGGAACATGGTATCCAGATCAGTGTCAAGTTCCATGTTCTCACTCTGAATTTTTGGCTCTTCCACCTGCCCCACATTTTGTTTTCCTCTTCTTCTCTACTGGAAGCTTGTGAGAACTATCAATTTTAGAGTGAGGAGGGTCGTTATCTCCTCCTTTGTTTGAAGAACTCGGGGTTTCTTTGTCTATGTGATGGGTTATTGGAGTGATGCTTCGGGATGTCGTAATTTTTGGAGTGGTATTTGTGGATTGAACACTCTTGTCACTGGGGCCTTTCCCCTGTTGCGTGTACAATTTAGCGCAATTTTTCACTGTCTCTACATCGTCGATATCAGAGGCAGGACTGTTGTCGCCACTATCTCTGTTTTTGAGCATGTGTTTATTTACAAAACAATTGTCGAGGCCAAGTGTTTGTAATTTTTTTCTTAAAATATCATAGGGGTCAAATCCGCTTATGTATTCAACATATCTCAGGTTGGAGATGCTAAAATGTGCTGCGAAATCATCAATTTTGTTGATGTTTTTCAAGACGAACTCCCCTATTTTCCAAGGTCGAGGAATGAACTGTTTTTTTTCTTCCTTTGGAATAGATGGAACCAGTACCTCTATTGACGTGCTACCTCTGCAACAAAAATTTTTTTTGTAATGTGACATGGAAGGAGAGAAGGTTGTTCCGTGGAGCCAAATATTCTTATGACAGTGTAATTATCCAAATGTTCAATTGTCCCCTTATTGTCAAAAAAACTATTTGTCTAATCAGATATGTGGGGAGCATCTTCTCCTAACAACAAAACTTTGAAAAAAGACAGGAAGCCATTAAAAACATCATAAAAATAGTGGGAAGCCTTGTGCTTCCACAAGGCCTGGTACCAGAACGTTACTGGGTGGAATTCACAGGTGACATTCTTGGACAGAGACAATTGCAGAAACCGACAGGAATGTGCTATTGCAAAAACTAAATAGGATGACATATGAAATTTCTTTTCCCTTTTGTAGCTTGACAATTGGGAAGATATTTCATGGGAAATTAACCTGCCCCAATAAAAAATGGCTTGTTCGTTGACTGTAAAATACAAAATATAAAGAGCCATGCGGGAAAAGTACCTGTGGACTCCTGTCCCATTATTCTTGTAAACAACCAGGCAATTTCGCGAAATGAATTTCTAAATGAATAACCTGCATGCTTGTAATATCTTCAAGAACTAGATTCAGTTTTTCCAAAAAAAGGGGCAAGGGGTCCAATCCGTTAACATGATTTTCTAGGAACTGTTTGCAATCTTCTCCTTTGAACGTCAATGTTGGCTCCAGCAATTTCAACATCTGGCAAAATACCTGAGGTGACAAAGAAACATAAGAGCGGTCCTGCAGTGGAATAATTCTTTTCTCTGTAATGAATTTATTGGTGCACCAAGAGACCAGGTCCTTACAGTCAAAAAGCTCAGGGACACAACCTACATGAGCAATCCCGGAGGTCCAAATTACTTGGCTCTCTGCGGTAGAGGTTGATTAATAAGAAAATTCCCTGAACCAGTGGAAGTTCTGGTCCTCGCGCCCAAAGATGTTCAGTGTACTTCCACATAACTGTTATTGAGCTGATGCCATAGGTTTGATGAGAAGGTTTCTTTGTTGTAGATGATGGCTTAAATGAACAATTAGAGTTGAAAATGTAACTTTTTGCTAAATCTTAGTTAAATGCCTATGAATGGGAAAGCTCCTCGAGCCTTTTGCTGAATAATGACAATCTATATTGGTGGTCCATGATGAACTGTTAGCAGTAAAGTTTATTTATTTCATATTTAGAAATGTGAAGGTGGCAGGTACGATGAAGAGAAATTAAGGAATGGAGATTTCGTGAATGTGTGAAGGCCATGCTGTGTGAACGGGATTTTATGATTTTGAAATGAACACTCAGAAGGGATAATATAATCCCCCCGCAAATTTTTGGTTTAATTCACATCAATACGAGATGTCCTCGAGCCTTTCGCCCATCAATCACAATCTATACGATTTCTGCATGATGACCTGTTAGAATTAAATGCCAGTAATTTCATATTTAGAAAAAGGAAAGAATGGCAAGATCTGAAAAGCGGTCAGATGGGATTCAAAAAAGGGTTACAGGGACAGTCAAGACAACCGAGTGTTGCACAGTCAAATTTCATGTTTCAGAATTTTTGAGTGAAAATGTGTAAAACGAAAGAGATCATGATGGGGAAGTTCAGCGACCGATTTGTATATTTGCGGAATTCCAGCATAGTGGCTAAGTATGGAATAGGTAAATTGATCATTTCATCCGTAGCAATAAGATCTTATATATAATTTCCAACTGCTAATTGAAAAAGGGTGCGGGAACAAGACACAACGACTATGAAATGAATATTTCTTCAACCCGCCAAACCGACGATCCGCCAAAAAAATTTGAACAAATGGAGAACTATGGAAAGCAAAGAGATGGGATTCAAAATGGGGTCACAATAGTTCCACTAAATATGTGAGAATCAGACGGTTAAATTGTATTTCTTGGAAGTTTTCAGTGCAAAAATCTGCACCATGGAAGAGGGCATGATAGGGGGACCATAATATGGAAGAGGGTATGATCTAAGAACGGTTGCAAATTTGTATATCTGTCAATTTGTATATGGCGAAGCTCCAAATGCTGTATGGAGGTCATGAAAAAGTAGAAGTGCAATGTTTACCTGACGAGGGCAAGTCTGCCTGTCAATTTGTATATCGTGAAACTTTGCGTTCCAGTTGTGGGACAGGTAACAATAGAGGGTCAATTTAAAGAAAGGGGAAGCGGTCATGGGAAACGCGTGATTCTGCAAAGCTACGAAGGAAGGAATTTTCAGGGAAAAAATAATTAAGTAACCAGGAAGAGAAACAAGAGGGAGTAAAATAGTGGGAAAATAGAAAGGCAAAAGGCAGTTTTCATAAGCGCGAATTGGTTTCAAAGAAGAAACATTGTTGCAAAACCATGTTGTTCTACTAATTGTCAGAAAATGCATTGTTCAATATTAGAGTTTATTGCAACGTGTGTGTGTAACTATGTTCTTGATACATTCTTCGATGACTGTAACATATTAACTTAACTACTAAACTTCATTTTCTACTAATTGCCAACAAATGATTTGTTGAAGATTAGATTTTATTGGAACGTGTGGGTGTAACTGTGTTCTTGGTACATTCTTCTATGAGTGCAACATATTAACTCAAATATTAAACTTCTTGCATTATGGCTTGTTAGCATTAAAACTTAATAATTGCATGTCTAAAAACAAGAATAACGATTTTGCTGCAACATTCTACATTGCTATTAGTAAACACGATATCGAAGAAGTATGATAGAACCGAACGATGCCAATTAGAACATGCGTTAAACTCAGAAAAGAGGCAGGAACGAAGAGTGGAAGGAAATTTTTTTTTAATAGAAAATCCATTTAAAAAAATAATAAAAACACTGAGTATAGTACATCTATCCTTAGAAATTGGAGCTAGTTCTTCAGGCCAAAACATTGAAGGTATCTGCAATAAACACAGGCACGATATCCGTAGTATGCAAGATCCTTGAAGTTTTCTCCTCGATGAATCGTCCTGTGCTCAAATTGATATTTTTCACAAGAGTCTCACGTGGAAGAAGACGAAAATGGTTGCAGGGCAAGTGGAATAGCCCTTAGCTGAAACCACCTCTGCATAGTCCAAAACAATTCAGTACCACAGCTTGAACGTGCAATTCTAGAGGCCCAAATTAGTCCATTCTAGGCAGAAGGAGATGACTAGTAGGAAAATGCCTTGCAGCAACGAGAGTTTTGGACTTGATTCCTGAAGATGTTAATCAATAATTTTTTGGCTTCAAATATATCTCTGGGAGAATCAACATATGATTGATTTATAGTAAAACTCTTATGCCCAGAACGAACTAATTTGGAACTATGGAATTCCTACTTTCTCACTGCAAACTGATTGTTGCGTTCACCGTTAGTTTCTTTTCTGAAACTCCTTTTGGTGTTGTCATGATCACCATCACGGAGTTGGGAAGTTCTGTTCATTATGGTTGATTTCAATTTGGGGGCAGGAGTGGGAATATTCTCTGCATTGCCATCATCCATTGTCGTTTCAACGTCCATCAGATCATCTTCTTCCGGCTCAAAATTCATGGCATCAACTTTTGTGACAACCATGAATGCAATTGGGCAGGTTCTCTAATCAATGAGGGTTGCCATGGAATTTTTTGGCTTCAAATATATCTCTCGGTGTACCAAGGGACCATATCCTTTTTTTCTCCTGGGCAGAGGGAGATGAATAGTACGAATATGCCCTGGAATAGTGGAACCTTTGGCCATTATTCCCTAATGTGTTTACTGTGTGCGAAGAAAACTGTTGCCAGAAGTTATTAAGAATTTATGTTTGCTCAAGACGATGTTTGAAATGAAAATCGGGGAGGGATAATATAACCCTCCGCAAATTATGGTTTAATGCGTATGAATGGAATATCTCCTTGAGACTTTTGTTGATCAATGACAATTTCCAGGGTTTGTGCAGAATGACCTATCACCATCACATCTCACTAATTGCACAATTAGAAAAAAGTGCGAAGGTGGTGGTGACGACAAAAGGAGATTAAGAATTAGAAATTTCTTAAAAGCACTAACCCGTCGGAGCACAAAAAAAGAAGACTGCATTGCCTTTGAAATGAATACTTGGAAAGGATAACATAAGTGTGCAAAAATCTTAGTTTAATTTGTAGTAATGACAAATCTTCTCCAGATTTTCAGACATTAATGACAATCTTAACGGTTTCTGCAAGATGTCTACTAGCATTAAAGCTTAATTATTGCATATATGGAAACAAGTACGAAGGCAACGACGATTGCGAAACCGATTCCAAGAAATACCAAAGTATGGAAATCGGTCGGGAGGGTTACAAAAGATATACCCAGGAGACGTGAACGGCCGATGATCATATTGTATCTCAGTGACAGATATCAGTCGTCAATTTGTATGTCATGGAATTTGTAAATTGACAAGCAGACCCATGGGTTGGTTGGCTCAACATTTCACTTTCATTGATCTGTGTCCTCCAAATAGCACTCGGATTTCCGCGATATACATATTGACAAATGGATTCAAGGGTTGGCAGGTTCAAGATTTTCATTGTTTACAGATGGCAATCCCTATCAACTATCTAACATATCAAAAAACATTATTTTCAAAACTAAATTATTAATATTACATATTGATATTCCAGAATTTTATTAGACGAGAAAGTTTGTACAATTTGTTCGGGCGAGTTATTTAAAAGTTTCGCAACAAACGAACAATACATAGTAAACATATACTGTTATAAAGTATGGACATGACATTTTATAGAGCATATGTGGATCCCTCATTCCATACTTAGGCACTTTTTCGATTGCGGGTTCCCGGCCTAGCGGACTGAAAATTGAGCCTCTATTGTTCTGTGTCCTACAAATAGCACCTACACTTCTGCAATATACAAATTGACAGGTCGACTTGCGGTTTGGTTGGTTCAATGTTGCACTTTTATTGTTCCGTAGCGATTCCATATTAATTTCATATTTAGCCATTTTTTTTTATTGGGGGGTTCTCGGGCTAGGGGGAAAAAAAATGGGCATCTATTGTTCCACGTTCTACAAATAGAACCCACAATTCCGTGATATACAAATTCAGAAGAGAACCTGCGGTAAATTATTACTGTTAAATATTGATATTGCAAAATTTAATTAGACGAGAAAGTTTGTACAATCTGGTCAGTAGAGTGATATAAAAGTATTATGACAAACGATCACATAGTAAACATGTACTTTTATAAAGTATGGACATGATATTTTATAGAATGTATGCGAATCACCCATTCCATACTTGGGCACTTTTTGGATCATGGCTTCGCGGCCTGGCAGACTGAAAATAAAGTCTTGATTGTTCTGTGTCCTACAAATAGCACCCAGACTTATGCGATATGTAAATTTATAGGAGGACCTATGGGCTGCTTGGTTGAACATTTCATTTGTATTTTTCTAGAACATATGTGAATCCCTCATTCCATACTTCGGCACTTTTTGGATTGCGAGTTCACGGACTGGTGGGCTGAAAATTAAGTATCTATTGTTTTGTGTCATACAAATAACACCTAGACTTCTGTGATGGAGTCGCGTGTTCTCAGATCTGGTGCTACTGCATGGACTCGTGAGATCTGCATCCATTGTTGTGCGAGCTTGGGAAGAGGGTCGTGAGCAAATCATGGAGCCTCCTCCATTCACGATTTGCATGAGTTAATGCGTGAATTTAGTTCAGATTTGGTGCATGGTGCAAATCCTAAGTTTTGTTTTTATGGAGTGAGTTGGTGCATGTAAAACATAAGTTTTGTTTTCTGTTGGAGAGTTTAAAGAGGAAGCATGAGTTTTACGAGTCATTCATGATTTGCATGCATGAGTGCCACATTTGCATGTGTTTGATTTCTGCTCCAGATCTATCTGCAGAGGTAAATTGATTGTTGATCGTTGTGCAAAGGTATCCATAAGCTGATTAAAGTTTTGGTTATGGAGAATATTACATTGGAAAAATTTAATGGTTTTAACTTTCATACTTGGAAAGTAAAAATACAACTTCAAATGATGCATAGGAATTTATGGGGAATAGTGAAAGGTACAGAGAAGGCACCTACAGATCCTAGACAATTAATTGAATGGGAGAAGAAAGATGATAGAGCCAAGTAGATTCTTGGATTGTCTCTTGCAGATTCCCATCTACATCTAATAGATTTGAAAAAATCTTCTGCAGAACTGTGGGCACAATTGAGTACAATATATAGGGAAAAGGCTGTAAATGCCAAGTTTTCATTAAAATTACAGCTATTCAAATTAAAAAGGCATTTAGCACAGTTGGGAGAGATTAACTCCGACTCTAAAGTTGATGAAGATGATGCAAAAGCAATCTTGCTGAATAGTTTGTCTCAAAAATATGACAATGCTATTTTTACTTTAACTCAAATGCCCTCTCGAACTCTGGAAGACATGATTTTAGCACTCTTAACAGAAGAAAGGAGGATGAAAAAAGGTGAAGTGGAAGTTAGTTCACATTCTGAAGTTGCACTATACTCCAAAGGAAGAAGAACAAATAAAAGCATTGAATGCTTCTACTGTTGAAGACATGGACATATAGCACTGAATTGCAAAACACATGCTAATGATCTTCTAAATGGAAAACTAAAAGAGTCAGCTAACATAGCTGATGACTCACTAGATACTATGTATGAATACTCATCCAGTGATGATGAACCTCTCAAACTTTTCTAGAATACATTTATTGTTTATGTATGTTATATATATTATTATGTGTGGTGTGTGGTGAGTTTA